>JAPYZE010003466.1:0-12876 GCA_030522805.1 Leptomastidea abnormis | reverse complement strand
TGTTTTGCTTTATTCATATATGAGAAGCTGCTTGTTTTCATTTGTACGCGAGGTCTATTTTCTTGTTCTTGCAGATTATTCAGTCATTATTTTCTGTAATTTTAGCTTGAATTATAGATATGTCTATTAATTAATCTTCTTAAAAACTATCATAATATCTATTTATAAAATACTTAGAATTTTTTAGAAAAATAAAAAAACTTTTAATGAAAATATTTATTTATAAGCTTAAACTAAAAAAAAATTGAATTTAAAAACTATGCGATGGTGTAATTGACCGTCACAAGAATATTTACAAGTGATCCAGAGTCAAAATCAGACTACTTAGCCTCGAAAATGATTGGAGTCTGAAAGTGGCTTGCTTTTACTTGTGCAAGTGATCCAGAGCCAAAATCAGACTACTTAGTCTCGAAATAAATTGGAGTCTGAAAATCATCATCGTTGGGTTGTAATTTCCAAACAGCAAAGAATCTACGAGAGTAAGTAAGCGAGTTGTTGAAAGAAACATAAAATAGCATAATCGGGTTAAGATTTAAAGTAACTCGGTATAATATTATTTTGGTGTAAATTTGCCACATCACAACTAGTACAATCATATCTAAATAATTCTTAATCCTTAAAGCTCAACAACCATTTCTCACAAACCTTAAGATTCTCCATTTGATCAATAATCACTTCAAATACCAAACAATTCTCTCCTCTAAGAATATAAAAAAAAAAATAAAGAAAAGATAAATTCAACTCAAGTCCTTTCACGTACAACCATCAAGTAAGGATAGAAAATCAGGTCCGTGCGAATTAGCGGAACACTCAAGTACCCTTACACATATACTCTTCTATCCTACAATTCTAAAGTGGAGTAACACTTATCCCCACTCCCTTTCCTTAACCCAGAAAATCTTTCAATATAGAATCATAGAAAAAAAAAAAATTCAATCACACGTACTACAATCGCTGCAATCTCGTTTCTCCTCCTCTTACGTTTCGTTCCCTTCAAATTTTCAGGACAAACGAGATAGTGAGTGAGTGAGTGAGTGAGAGAGAGAGAGAGAGAGAGAGAGAGTAAAAGACATGTGAATCTCTCTTGAGAGATAGAGAAAGAAAGCATTAGGCTTCAGGTACACGTTCAAAGGCAATTTCGATATTGTCCCGACATACATATATATAGAAGTATAGCAGAGAAGTAGTAACAGTCTTGTAACGTCAGACAAGCGTACAGATACTTAAACACACGTATACACACATACTCGGGGAATCCCAGTAGACTATGCTGACATGGAGAGAGAGAGATAGAGAAGAGGAGAAGAGAAGGTGGTAAGGTAGGTTAGAGACTGACTTTTACGACGACACGCAGAGCGGGTGAGTAGCATTATCGTAAACTCGAAGCACGAGGGAGGAGCGCCAGCGCGCGAACGCCTTGGGAGGATGTAGACGTTTACGAGAGGAAGAGAGAGAGGGAGGAGAGTATAGTTATATATACGCGATGCTTGCTCTGACTACCGGATGCGCGTTTTCCTACTTTTCCTATATGTATGTATGTATGTATGTAACGATGGGTTGTTGCGCTTTTCTTATGTACGTGGGTTGCTGTATATGTAGTTGCGTCTTTGAAGATTCTAGGAGTATATTTATATATATACATTGTGGTAGTGAATATGCGTTTGACCTGTGTGTACTTATGTACTTTTTCACTGCGTACAGTATAGCTAAAGATTTGCATTCTTGGATCGTTTGAGAATTTTGTGGATTGAGGGAAGTAGCTGGAGAAAAATTTAGAGAGGGAAAATCGGTTAAAATCGTTTTTTAACGAGTATTGTAAATTATGGTTGTTTATTATTTAAGTGTAATTGATTTTATTTGAAATTTATAATATTTATTTTTTATGAAATTGCAAATATGATTTGTAATAAATTTTCTATATTACAATTGTAAGAGTAGATATCACGTTATTTCTTAAGCTTTGATTCAAATTTTATTTATTTTTCTTCGTTTTGTTATTGGATTTAGATCAACAAGCAATTTTGTAAACAAGTTTGTAAAAAAAGAAAAAAAATTTTGGGTATCTAAAAAAAAAGTATAAATATATCAAAAATGCAATCGTAAAACAAAGGGAAAATGTGGACTATGAAAAATTGCAGTCGAGATAATTTCATAAGACGATTTTTCTTTTCGAGAAAGAACAGTTTAATCACGTACGTGAGAAAAGTTTTGATAACGCCTTGTGCAATTATTTATTCTGTCTCAGTAAATCACACTAATTTTTTATCTATTTATCTAAGACTGTAAAAGAAAAAAGAAAAACAAGCAAAATAAAAAAAAAACAAAACAAATACAGCTAATCATAACTTTAGATAATTGCAGTGATTTGTTTATACGAGGAAAACACGTGGTAGTAAACTGATAAGCTACAAAAAACATATATAAAGCTAATACTTTACGACCAGCAATCTTTTTTGCTACACGACATAATGAACTTTATCATATTCTTCTTTTTCTTTTTTTTCTTTTTTTTTATGACGACACAAAATTTTGCTTGCTTTTAGTTTCGTAACATAAGAACCAAGTATTAATTAAAACAAAAAGCTATAAAGTAAGAAATTAAAAAACAAAAGAGAGAATACAGATTAATATTATAAAAGTAGAAAAAAAAAAGAATAATAAGTATAAGAACGTGCTGAAAAAATCCTAACTAGCCATATACCTTAATATTCAATCATTGCGGAACTTGTACTCTACTTTTCTTTTTTCTTTTTTTTTCAATTAGCTACGGCGACAAAACTGTTAACTATCCTAGCGGAGTTTCGTAAAACTTAAAATACTATCTATATGCTATTCCGGCAAACCATTACATACCCGAGAGTAAAAAACTTTTGGACGAACACTACGGTAGAAAAGGTAGAAAAGGCTTGAAAAGTAAAAAAAAAAATAAATAAAAGAATCGCGTTCCGTATAAAAAGGACGAAAAACTTGCCAGGAAATAAGCGAGTAAAAAAAAGTGAGAAAAAGCAGAAGGGAAAAATGGTAGGTGCTAACTAAAAAAAAAAAAAAAAAAAAAAAAATATGAGAAGCGAGATAAAAAAAGAAGAAGAACGTGGCAGAGTAAGAGAGAAGAACAAGCTGGTTGCTTCTGCTGCTGTGCTATAGGTATGTATAAGCAATAATCTCGCAGAAGGCAATAACTTTTGAAGAAGCTTCTACAACGATTGAAAGTATAAATTTGTCTTTTACACGTCTAGTGTTATATAAGTCATCCTTTCATCTCAAATAACTCACACCTTCACGTAGCTTTTTAGTAATTACCTAACTCGTCTTCTTCACACACATGAATACATTACGACAGTTTACTAAAAATAAGAAAAAAAATAAATAAATAAAACAAGTAAACCAAAAAAAATCTCTCTTTGACAAGCATAAAAAAAAGTAAGTTGAGCTTAGAGAGTTGAGTGGTAAGAAAAAAGACTCTCTCTCTCTATTTTGTATACATATACATCCTAGTGTATAGCCTTATTTACAGAGACACAAGGCTTGCGTCGCAGGGGACGCGTAAAACACAGCGGTCGAGGATTGAAAACCACAAGAAACACACACAGACACACACATTACTATGTCTTGGTCTTATACCTTAAGTTTACGGTGCTTCTAGCATGTGGCTAACCCCTAGCTAATACACAAAGAAAGACAGAGAAAGAGAGAGAGACAAAGATGGAGGGTAAAAGCAAGTTGGCACAGAGACAAAGAAAGGAGGGTATTAAGGATATCAAGGGAATAAACTTATGTACCTTCGAGGTAAGAAAAAGAAAAAAAGAATTAGAAGCTAAGGTGATATTGTTAGTGGGGAAAAAAGGAAATTAAGATAACTTTACGATGACAAAAATATTAAGAGTATACAACTCGAACAACGATTTTACCACTCAGCAAGTAAAAGTTACTAGTATAACTAGAAATGGCTTTAGCGAAAGCTTACATTTATGTATGTATGTATGTGTGTGTGTGTGTGTGTATTTGTGGAAATTTGTATGCGGATTGCAAGACGATGTTAAACCCAAGAGTTTTCCCATTAACCTTGGTCCTATAGTAAGTCTGGCGTTTACTTGGGATCGCTTGATTTTAGATCGAGCTTATTTTTACAGAAAGTATGGAGGAGTATTGTAGAGGAATATTGGGATGAAGTTGATTTGAATTTTTAAAGACGTTTTGATGGGTTGGAATTGAAAAAAAAGTAATGAGTTTTTTTTTTGTATGTGGTATATTATGAGATGCTTTGTAGAATTATAAATTTTGTAAAAAAATAATTCTGAGGATGATTTGGAATAATCGGAATTAATTGAATGCTAATTGGATTGATTAATATTTCGATTAGAGCATTAAACATATATATGAAATTAATAATAGATTTATTGGAATATAGCAAAGATCAATATTGATTATATTTCAGATTTTATTTGTAGCATTCTTTGATTTTGTTTGTAGCATTCTTCCTCACTATTTTTACGTAAGGTTCTACATCTTTTGAATGAAACTACGATAAAATAGAAGAAAAATTGCTCGTTGAGAAACTAAGCACAAACTCAACAGCAGCTCTATACAAACAAAGTAAAAGTATAGCTAGAATTAAGGAGAATGTCAGATACATAAATTCTACAGACTACGTAGCATCTAAAAAAATTCAAAAGACAGGTTATAGACATCGAAGATTGTCTGTCACAGATAATAACGAGAAGCTAAAGTGCAGAGTTAATACGCGATACGAATATGTATAGATGTCAGCTTAGATACAATATCTGACTTTTGAAAAAATATATGCTTTATAACAACTGCTTGGATGATAACTCTCTCGTAATACGATGGGATTGTTTTGTATTACAAGAGAAACCAACCAAGCGATTATCCTTGTATTTCTGGATAGAAAAATTTGGGGATGTAAGAGTGACGAGTTATATACTTGTATGTCAGCTTGGATTTTTTTGTTATGTTGAGGATTGATGGGTTTTTTGGATGGAGTGATAATTATCTGATTATTGGCAGATACTTGATTGTAGCGTTTGATTTAGGCTAATGTTCATTGGATAATTTGATTGTGATAATTGATCTTGATAAGATTTTAGATTTAATACACATTTTTGTTTGTTTTTTGTTTTTTTTTACATAAAAATAATTGTGATAACAAAAGTTTGTTAAATATTAAACATAAATTGTAATTCACGATTTTACTATTTTGCCATAAAATTTTATTCTGTCTCTTTCGACTAATATTCCATCTACTAAATTTACCTTAAACCTCTACATATATCAAAAAACGGAAAATTTATTATTTCGCTGCACAATTTTATTTCATAAATTTACAAGCTCCAGCGCAGTTAGAGTAAGTTAATGCGCGGAAATTATTCTTTTTTTTTTTATATTTGAATGATTACGTATATAGTACACGTGTATTAGACTGTACGTAGGACTGTAAACTTTAATTGAGATATGGATTTTTTATTTAATCTCATGCTGGATAACTTTATACTATTTAACGTATGTATTTTATAAGTGAACATTATATTTTATGATTATTGTGGTGAAAACTTTTTAATAAAAAAAAAAGGATTTATATCTATGGATTAAAAATATAAAATCTACAATAAAATTTATTGGACGACACGTATGTAGTGTATTGTTCTTTTTTTCATTTTTAATATTACATTCTTTTAATCACAAAAATATGTAATCAATATCGCATAAAAGTCAAGAAAAGAGATTATTATAATAAGCAAAGACTTATAAAAGAATCTGGTATCAATAATTATTATACAACGAAGTCTTTATGATACTCTATTGAGTATATTTCGGTATATATAGCTTAGCGCAATGTATCAGTTGGTAGACGCCCGGAATCGAACCCGTAATCTATAGATTACAAAACCAATGCTTTACCAACTAAACAATTCTTGGCCTCTTAAGATTAATTTAATATGATTATGAATAGAATATTAAACAATATTAAACAAAAAATTAAAAATTATGTTATCTTCATAAAAATTATTTCTTTATTAATTATCTACTCTTTTAATTTTTTTTTTATGCAAAAAAGCAACGATTTTTACGAACATTTGTTATTAGAGAACAAATTTAAAGTCGAACGTAGTGATGATTATGAGTAATATCCCCCAGTGCAATTTGAATGTTGATTTACATATGCTGGCTGACTTGAATATTGAATAAATGTGACTGGAGCTGAATACAATATTCGCAAGAGAAAAAAAATTCATATTCATGAATGCCGTTTGTTTCTGACATTTTAAACAGTATTTATAAATAAAAGCTCACTTGTTTTTCAATAATTAAATTTAATAAAACAAAAAAACTAAAATAAATTAATTGCTTATGCAACATTATATTATTTATTTATTTTAAATATTGACTATTTAATCCAGACATCAAAATGCACTTGCCAAAACAACAATAGATTTTGATTTTTACTGAAAATTCCAAAAAAAAATACCCAACAAACGACACAGTCAGTGGTAATCCTCAATATTAAATTACCAACAAAATAATACACTACCATCAACAACAAAATAATACCATACAACCAGGAATTTCCATTCCTCCCACAAAATAAAAAAAAAACAAAAAAGATAAAAATCCCAGGCTATACAAAAACCATACCACCAACCACGCAATATAAAATAAAGCTAAAACAGCACCCTACTGATGTACAGAAACCAAAAAAACAACTAAAACAAGCAACAAGATTCCACTTCCCCAATAAAAAAAAAAAAAAAAAAATTCAACAACCAAAAGCAATTTACGTTCCCGAGGCGCGTCCTTGGTTTTGGTATAACGACGATTTAGGAAAGCAAGACACGCGCGCGAGCTTGCGTTCATGTACATTGCTGTAGCTGCTGCTGTTGCTGGCGTTATAGTGGTGGTTCGACAAAAATTTAATCCCACGGGTGAGAGGAGTTGCCGAACCGTCAACTAGCAATACACGCTTATATTATATAGTAGTTGAAGTTTAAAAATGTGTATTCTTTTAATTATGTAATTACCAGGAATTAAAATTTTTTTATATCGTGATGAAAGAGAAGAAATTGGTGATAGTGAACTCTGCACTCTACTCACCAGGAAGTATCGCAGGCATGTGTTAAGGTAAGATATCGAGCGCCGAGTCCATAAAACGTCCTAAGCACTCCAAGTGAGTTACCTAATGAATGACCACCTTCCACACCGAT
Organism: Leptomastidea abnormis; assembly: GCA_030522805.1. NCBI lineage: Eukaryota > Metazoa > Arthropoda > Insecta > Hymenoptera > Encyrtidae > Leptomastidea > Leptomastidea abnormis. The sequence continues at coordinate 5,659 of JAPYZE010003466.1, read as the reverse complement.
TAGACTTGCGATTTTGCCTTCCCGATGTGTTTCGATTAGACCTGTAACATAAAAGGTATAAAAAATTAAAATTAATATTTTATGGATAATTGATCTTTTGTTTTTAATTAAATAAAAGAAATTATTTTTTAAAATTGATTTGATTTTTATTGTTAAAGTTGATTAATTGTACATTGATGTAACTGAAATAATTATTTAAGAATATTAAATAGTAAAAAAAAAACTAAAACTATTTATTTAAAACAATTGTGATTTGAATATTTTTATCTCAAAAATAAAATAGAATACTACAATCAGATACACATTTATCTGGTAATTGTAATATAGGATTGAATATAAGCTGTACATACCAAGGATATATTATAATATAATATGAATCTGCAACTTTCAAAGGGAAATATCAAAGGAATGCGTTTTACAAAGGAATTTATGTATATTCAGACTTTCAAAAAATTTCATTTAAAATATCATCTAAATTTTACAAATTGAATTTTCCTTAACAAAAGTTAATTCACCTTAAATTTGTTTACTTTTAAATTTTCTCAAGAAAATAAATTTTTTTTTGTATCTCATAAATCGAGAAATCGAAAAAAAGTATAAAATATAACAAAGAATGTAAGTTTATATGCAAGTTTAATATTCTCTGTTTTATTATTACGTTATACCAGCAACGAACGAAGGAACGAACGAGGCTAAAGATGAAAACTAGGCGAGCGAATCAGGAAATTTAACTCTCCAAGTCTATAAGCAAACTTAAGACGCCGTAAGGCAGTTTGGTCTGACTTTAGACTTGCTTATACTACTTGTATAGTACCAGTCAGTTTGCACCTTCATCATTCCCTTTAACCCCTACTTCTCCTCCTCTATGTTAAAGGTCAAAGAGATTCAAACGGTAAAAGCTATATTCAAATTTAAAAATTTCGTGGATTATTTATTTATTCAATATTTGTTTTATCGTGCTATCTCTCTTTATTTTTTATTGTACTATACAAATCGAATTTGTTCGTCCATACCAAAATAAAACACGTTATTTATCACTTGACGTGTTTCTCGTTGAAATATTTATATTTATAAAACACATTAAAATATATGTATATAACTGTATTCGTCACGGAAATGCATATATTTCAAAGATATATTATACTCGATAAAATATTATAGTTTTCACGCGTCTTTCCATCAGCTTTACGAGCTTGCTCATAAAACAAAAAAAAAAAAAAACAAAAAAAAGTACACAAGCAAACTTTATGCCTGAAAAAAAAAATTTTTTTGGAGCTCAATCGACGAGATGTCAGTATCAAAACACTCTCGTATACATAGTGTAAAGGACATGAAACGATAAAGTAAAGCGTAAAAAATCACACTTTAAATTACACAAGCTGTATACATACAAGCATTTTTATTTCCTCTATATACCTAGTAAGCACAATTATGAGTACATGGTATACATGTGTTTACTCGTTAGTCGTTAATTATTCGATAATCTAGTAACATATCGAGTTTAATAACTCTTTGATTTTTTGAGTCAATTTTATAAACACGTTATTGGCGATTCTGTGTGATGTGCTACTACCACTTGCTGCATCGATGTTGTTGTTTTTTTTTTTTACCACGAAGAGCTTTTAGTTTTAACGTGGCCGATAGTAGTAGAGGGACTGGGAGATACATAGTGTATATATACAAGCTTTGTGTACATATAGATAGGTGTATATACATAGAGAAATAGGGAGGTATAGGTGTGGGTGATTGGAGAATTTCGTGTTACTCGAGTTAAAAACCAATGTGTAACGGGTTGGCGAGTTTGTTGTGTACTTTGGCGCGCTCTTTCTCTCACTATGTGGGCTTGTTTTCCACTTCTTTTTTTTTTTTATTTTATATTTCAAAGGCAAATTTATTACTGGATTTTGTGTGTGAGTACGTGTATGTTGATACAGTGTTTTTTAACAAGTACGCAAATATTTTTGGTAGGATTCAATCTTGTTTTTGACGTGTATTGTGTGTGTGTGTGTGTGTGTGGTGAGGAGAAGGGGGATTTTCATGTATGATGTGTTTGTTAAAAAAGAAAAATCATAGGTACATTGTAATTTAAAGCTGCTTTAGTGTATTAATAGGTGACAGATTTTTTAAAAGTTAGTTTATAATTCGATTAACGTGTTCATTTTTTTTTTATTTGTAACTTAAAAAAAATTTTATTTCACGCTCGATTTGAAAATATACAATCGCTAAAAAAAAGAAAGAAATATAAAAAACAATCATAACATAAATCTAAAAATATTTCAAAACATACACATGCTAAAAATAGTCATCAAATCACGCAGCCAATCGCAGCTTGAAAACATCAATCCTTTAACAGACCTAAAATAATCTTCCAATCTCTCAGAATTCAGAATGTAAGCAGAACGCCAAGCATGCGTCAAAGAGTAGAAACACCGTTATCTTGCCTACGGCGATTTTACATCTCTATCTATCCATCTCTCTTTCTTTCATCTCACGTTAAACCAAAGTCTCTGCCAAGTTTCTGCTTTTACACGTGTGTGAGTTCACCAAAAATCATTTCTGAGTATGCATACATACATATATTATAATAGAACGTGTATTTTCGTATTTACCGAGTCGCATTTATGTAATACGCGAATTTTAGTAAAGTAAGTCTGCTTTGCGTAAAAAGCTGTTTGCTTCTTTATTTTATTTTTGGCTTGTTTTTTGTTTTTTTGTGAGATGGTGCGTATTTAATGTCGTGTTCGTGCTTGGAAAATTTGAGATTCCGTGCAAGCGCTTGGAAAATGAGTTTGTTGGAAAACGTTGTAAAACGAAAAAGAAAAAAAAAGAAAGGATGTACAATATATCTAACATTAATTGAGTCTGGTAAATTGTTTTATTAGGTTAAACAAATGTTAGCATTTTTACGTAATAAAACAGAATTAATCTTGTATTACAGTGAATTGATGAGTTACTTTACAAAGATTTTCTTGTAGATCAAAAGTCAAATGTATGTATATATATGTGTGTGTAACTTGACTTTGGTATAACTCGATTTCCAATTCTCTATCTATCTATCTCTCTTTTACAGAAACTAAGCTCGATACCTTGCAAAATATTGGCTTAAACGCTTTAAACTTTACTGTGACTTTAAGGCTAGTTCTATACTACTACTACTATTACATCCAGTGGCTATGCGCATAATTTCGTACTGCTACTCTGGTTTAAGCTATACTAGTGCTCTCTTCTTGACTTAAGGAAACTAAATGTATGTTTATATAGACGTATACTGTGTATTTCGATATTTACGCAAAGTTTGATTTAATATTGAACTTATATCGGTATTGTGTGTACATAATTATTAATGTTTTATTGTTTAATCGTTAATAAGCTTTTTGAATTGGTGTTTGAAAATTTATATCATTTTGATTTTAATTTTAAGTCATGTTTATTTAACAATATTTAATTATTATTATATTTTCATTAACGATAATATTTATTGATAAATATGAGTGAAAGTGAATAAAATAAATGAAAATTAATGTTTGTTGTAGCAGTAAGTAGATACAGACCGAATTGTGTCAGACAACGTTAAAATTTTGCATTAATTTTGTTCATATTAATTCAAATAAACGTAACTAGTTTTGTTTATTTTTGGGTATTGATCATCAAATCAGCTGTAAAGTTTATTTAACAACTCAATCGATTTTAAACAGTAAACACTCCATATCTCATTTCTCAACTCTACTATTACATTACTCAAAAACAAATATCACAAAAAAAATATAAGAAACACAAAATTTTTTATCTAATCAAAAATATCTTTATCAATGTACAGCATAAATTTTTCTTATTTCCCTCTCTATCAACCCATATTCACATAACAAAGCATCACGCAACATCGACTCAATAAGAATTTCAAAATCTTTTTTCAAAATTCAGCGAAGCATATTCTTTGAAAACGTAGCGACTGAAAATTCGTATATAGAAAAAAAAAGAGTAAGGATAAAAAATAAGAAAAGCTGTATTCCCTAAAGTAAAACGAAAGGGAAAAAAAATCAAGGCCCGCATTCGTAATACGCGCACGGACTTAACCCACTGCAACACAACATAGTACAAAAAAAAAAAAAAGCCAACACGACGACACGTAGCTATACAACAGCAACAAAAGTACAAAAGCGTTTCTTTTTTCTTTCTTTTTCTCTTCCTCTCTACATCGAATTCGCAGCACGCAAGCTTACAACGAAAAATCACAGCTAAAATCAGTAAGATCACGGAATGCGCTTTGGCCACTTTTAAATCGAATTAAACTTAGGAGTGAGAACGAGATTGGTGGTGGGAGAAAAAAAGTGTTGGCCGATAAAAGGTCTTTTCTTTATTTTTTTTTTTCTTTTCTTTATTTTTTTTTTATTTTAAGGGTAAGATTGGGAGAAGGTTGGCGTAAAAGGATTGCGAAATAAGTTGTTTGCCTTTATTATACCTCTCCCCTATACTTTTCTACCGCTATCGTCTACTTTTTGTTTTCTCGTATTTCCTTACATACAAACTAGGTCTTTAGTACTACGTCATTCTCTCTCTCTCTCTTTCTTTAGCTCTCCAAAGAGCAATGAGCCTTGATTTCTACCCTTCTTTTTGGCCAACCCGTTGCTTTTCTTTGAATGTCTTATCGGAAAATCGTAAATTTGGCGCTTCCAAGCTCTTTTCTATGTATTTATATATTGCTTTTCTTAATTAAATACCGATGCGCCAGCTATTTGGAACTTGGTACTTTGCCGTAATTTTTAGGTTTTAGTTTGATTTTAAGAATAGACTTGAGATATATGTATGTTTGTGATTGGCAAAGGTTTATATGATTTTCCTTTAGTTAATAAAATTTTATGGTTTTTAGATGTTTTTAAAAAATTATGATTCTCTGATAATCTAGTGTACGAGTGTTGTATGAATTTTTTTTTTAATTCACCAATTTTAAATATATTTTTACACATTTTAATAATTAGGAATTAAAAAAAAAAACGCCAGAATTATTTTTAAAATATTAGACTATTATTTTCTATTTTAATCTTTTTTGACACTTCGTCGAGTGTATTTCAGTATGAAAAGACTTATGACATAATTTTTTATTTGACTGACACCGAGAATCGAACCCACAACTTGTAGATTACTAAAACCGACGTTCTGTCAATCGTGCCATTTTGAAGCCTTGCTTTGTACGTAATACAAATCGAACTAAACACATTTGTCACATTGCAAGATTTAATATTTTTTCATTGATATCGTTATTATTATTATTTTCAATTGATAAGGCAAGTATGAGATATTTTACATCAAAAACATTAAAATATCTTACATAAAAAAAAAAGAAAAAAAAATGCTGCTAACTGCATATAATAAAATGTTTCTTTCTAATTTTATACGTCAGATGTTCCGTCATCTCATTTCTCTAATCCTTTTTATTCACCTCTCAAACAACCTCATTTCGTTATTCCAACCACGCGTATGTATAAATACATTCAACGTAAGCAAGTCGTTATCACAAACGAAAAACAAACGAGCTTTACTCATAGAAAACTATTCTCTCTTTTTATTATCTATAAACTACTATAAATGAAATAAATGCAGAAATTCGAGATGATTGACGTGTTCGGCAATTAAGCTTCTGCAATTTTCTCTCTTTTATCCC
>JAPYZE010003465.1:0-12878 GCA_030522805.1 Leptomastidea abnormis | reverse complement strand
AGACCTCCAAGTTTCGTTTGATTCCATAACTTCTATCAAAAGTAATCTCAAAATTTTAATCAAGCCCCGTTTCAATATAGCCCCGGTCTCCCCTATATGTTGGGCACATAGATTATTTGATGTAGTATCCTGGATATATACAGGGTATAGTTGTATGCCTAGTTGAGATCTGACACTCTGTTTCTACTGCTGCTGTTTGCTTACTGCCTCTGGGCTTTGCATAGAGGAGATTCCGATATTTAGACTGTCGGCTAAATTTACACTGTGATTATTAATGCTGATGAGCATATGCTAGGTAGGTGTCTTCTCTATAGATGTATGTATGTTTAATTATGAGAATAAATAAATGCTTTTAGTTAGGCTATTATTATTTTCTTTTAATATAACTAATGATTTATTATTTTATTTGATGACCTACTTATTATTATTACTATTTTTGTTTTTATGCGTCAGTTAAATATATATGATATTTGTTGATAATTTATTTTGTGTATGTATTTATGCAATTACATAATGAATATAAAAATGATTCCGAGGCTTTTATTATTTGATATTTATATATGTATTACGTGAAAAGAAAAAATTAAAGGCTTGATGTAATTTTTTATATAAAGATACGCGTGTCTCTATACGCATTAGTTAAAATTATTGCGCTTATCTATAATGAAATAAATTCTTTTTAAAGTCGCAAGTTTGATAATAATTATTTAAAATAAAAACTCGATATAGTTTCTCTGTATCATAATATGATATGAATGATAAGACTAATCTATCGTAATGGTATCAATTTCTACGACGTAAAAAAGTCTTTGTATTTTTTTAATAAAATTAACCTTGAATTATAAGTATAAGGTCATAAACTTTATCTATAGTATATTAAATTTTGAAATAGTAATAGAAAGATAAAAAAAAAAAAAATAAATGAAAAAAATATATTATTGAGAGAATGACATTGGGGTAAAACATTATTCAATATAAATTCTGTATAGCTCATTATACCGTAATTTTGAACCAAAATTTACCTTCATCAAATCCTCGCTTCAACTCAGCATTACATTCCTGTCAAATACCATGCTTCTCTAAATCGACTTATTCCTATCAAAAACATTAATATACGTATGCAGAAATACACTTATGCGGTTATAGAATATGATTGGGCAAAACGCTGACTAGGTGAAAATAATTCACTTAAAAAATATATTGTAAAACATTCACACTACAAGATATCATTGAAATGATAATAATATCTCCAATTTTGTTAAAAATATTGAAAAAAAAAAAAAACTGCAAGTAGTAAACTTTTCATATCCGTCATTTATTCGTCAAGCCCAAGCTAGCAACACGAATAGCAAATGAAAGTAAGAAAGAAAGGTGTGGAGAACAAAAACAGATTAAGTGGAGAATGTCATATTTATGAGCTTAGCTCCTTTCTAGCTTTTCTACCACCCACGCGTCTTTCTATTATATAGACAAGCAATTCGCGCAATATAGCCAAGCCAAACGATTGCATAAGCTCCTAAAGGCTTGCGAGATTAAAAATATCGGAGAACGGAGGAGAAGTAGGAGAGAATCTCGTCGCGACTTCCGTACAAACAGCTTTTGTCCCCTAGCGCAAGAACAAAAGTCTGGAACACTTCAATCGTGTATGTGTATATCTGTGGGTTGGATTTTTCTCGAGACATCAATAATTGTACAGAGTTGGTCGTTTTTCTGTATGTATAAAGCGGCAAGCTTTGTTAAACGCCGATTCATCAATACAAAAACGCGATCGCGAGAGTCTGAGATCTCGTGACGTTATATGCTGTGAGACAACGACGACGACGATGTATGTATTTTTATCATCGAGCGTGTGTTTACCAATCAAGCGCAGTGTAGAGCTATACATTGCGCTGCTGTATAGTCGTTTTGCAATACGATTGGGAGAATAGAGTTTGATGGATTGGCGACCGAGAGAGAATGATTGTTTTTTATGCTCTTGCTGGCTTTGAGAATGTCTATACAAATTTTTTCTTTTTTTTTTTTAAATGAAGGATTGTGTGCTTGGATTTTGAGAAAGTTTTTGTTTTGATTTTTTTTTTTTCAAGTTTGAACGAATTGATTATAACGAAATCGTGCGCGCTTTTTTAATATTCACGAGTCTGACTATTGACGTAGGCGTGTATTATGCGTCATAGGAAATTTTTGTGCGATTATCTTTTAAAAATACCACTTTGCTTTTTCATTTCAATAATAAAAGAAAAAAATCCTGAAATATTTTTCAAAATATTATTTGCATTCAAGAAATTACGTAATTTATAAAGTGTCTTAATTATACCAAAGAATATGTTTTTTCTATAAGACTATAGTATAGCACTATACAAAAGTTCAAAGTCATATCGACATTCACGTAACAATTTTTTGCGACAAACAATTGCATTGAATGTACTTCATTTTTTTTTAATAGCTAAATAAATTGTACATACAAACTAGACTCAATAAGTCAAAAAAAAGTCTCCATCTCTCTTTCTTTTCTCTCTAACAAACATAAAAAAGCACACAAAAAAATAGCATCGAGATTGCTGCCCCGATATATAAAGTCAAGAGTACACACGCTATGAGAAGAGAAAGAGACAATTGGCGCGTATAGTGCTTGAATTGCTATAGCGATAGTATATGTACTCGAGACTACGAGTACCATAGAATGTGATACGTGTTAGATCTCTCATCCAAGTCCTTTTGTCTCGTTTTTAGATGTGTTGAAAAATTCAACAGCTCATTTTAGTCTCCGTTCACGAGAGTCTGATGTTTCGAGCTATAACGTTTTGAGCTTTTGCATGTTTGAGAGCTGCTTATAAAGATAAGGTTTTATAATCTCTTATAATTAAGATAGCTCCAGCTGGAGAGAATTATAATGTTGGCTGGATAATACACAATGAAGAAGATGATAAAGTTTGTAAAAAAAAAATGATAAGATATTTTTGAATATATCGGTCGAATTATGTATTTTTTTTTTGTTACATTTGTTATTCGCAAGGCACGTGTATTCAGTAAAGAAATGTTAATTTAATGTTTTTGACTCTGGTGAATTTAAATAAGGATAATTATGTAGACTTGTTATTATGGCCTTGCTTTAATTTTAAACAGAGAAAGCTTAACTTATATATAATGTACATGTATATAAAACTTGGCTGTTTAGCATTTTGTAGAGTTCCCTACCCTTTTTGTAAATAATACTTATCTCGTTATTTTCACATTTTAATTCTGTAAATTGAAAGAATTTCTTTCTTTCTCTTTTTAATTAAGTTGATTGTCGCTTAAGTAATTAATATAATTTGTTTGAGTATTCTTATCTCAACTCTCTCAATATTTCTTTTTTTCTTTCTCATTTTTTTTTTGTGCTACTTTCAAGAATTTAAAATGACGCGTGTTAAGCAATTAACTTATATATTTAACGTTTAAACGATTCTTTGTTCAAAGAGCTTTTGTCAAAACGAGCCAATTAAATCAACATTCCATTTTGCTGATCATCATCATCATCATCAAGTCGTCAACAACGAATTATTATTAGTAATCAAAGACACGACAAATCATTCAAACATTTAATATATCCGAAAATTTAATATCTTGGTGTAAGAACCTCGCATCAACCCAACAAAGCCTTCAATCTTCCTTAAACTGCTCCCGTACCTTATATTGATTTTCCCCACCGATCAATCGCTTCGTAAACCCAAGCGATCAAAATCGAATAGCGAGAGAGAGACAACAAAGAGCTTTACCATATACAACGCGATATATGCGTCGTCGTCGTCGTTGTCATCGTCTCTATACAGCGGCGATCAACGTCCGCGTTATATAGTATATAGCGTGCAAAGTATGCTTGGCTCGTCAAAGACACACACACACACACTCACACACACACACACACACACACACACACACACACACACACACACAGACTCTCGCACGTGAACGTAGTTGCATCGCCAAGTACAAAGACCACGTGTGTCCGTTCATGGGCTACAGCATATCACCACGTGCAGTATATGTGCTATGTGTGTACCGAGATAAGTTAACTCCTCCTTCTCCACCACCTTCGCCCTCTTTACATAGCCTTTATATCGCCTGCATCCCCCCCAAAGGTCTTTGCACGCAAACTGTATCTATATACCGAATGGCACGCCCGTCACGTGCACGATCATCGGCCGATCTCTCTTTTCTCAGTTTGATTATTTTTTTTGTTCCGAGAAATAAGTTTGGAGGAAGGGATACATATACATGATAAAGCTTGCTTATAATATATTATAGTGGTACGTTATTCACACGATTCGTGTCTACATTTATATACACGTGTAATTCAATTTTCTTCGAGCGATGATAATTGTCGGCTTTTGAATTGCATTCTACATAATCTCTTTTTTTTCCCACGTTTATATAGTCCGAGCTGACGATAAATCTTTATATCTGCAAAATTATGAGAGCTACGCGGTTTCGTCGTTAACTGCATGCGAACAATACGATATTTGCTATATACATACAATCGGTAAAATGTTTTTGGAATGTAAAAATCGGCTGCAAAATTTGATCCATTGCTGTGGCCAAATCCATACACACAACACAAACAAGCCTCGGCTTTATTTAGCCCGGGTCCAATAAGCGCAAATCAGTGACATAATTTGATTATATCGGATTGAGATTACACGTGCTGATATATTTACACGATATCTGCACGTGTGGCACGTCGGATATATGTGTATATTTGGATATTTGTATACATAATACTGGATTTTCGGTAAAAGTACATATACGAAATTGCATGGCCGATATTTCAGGTGGGTTTAATGGCATTATCTCATATTGCGCGCAGGCAAAAAGTATATATGTATGTATGTATGTATTAGGAGTGTAAGGCTGGGGATAATTTGCGAGACGATTGGGATCGGGAACGTGACTAGACCGGGGGATTAGATAAGAGTGCGTGCAAACACTTTTCCAGAAATGAAAGAGAGCGCGCTGGAAATTAATCGGCGTCGAGTGCTGGCTGGAAAATAATAAGTCTCCTTTTGAACAAATACATTGTAAATGATGTGTGTGTGCTTTTCGATCTGCTTCGATTATGTAACTATACTTGTACATATAACTTTGCTTTAAAAATGTGTGTATGTATGAGTACAAATTTAATCTCGTTATCGGAAATACAATCGGTCGAGTAATCTTGATTAATTAAAGTCGATGATTTGCGAAACGAAAAAAAAAAAATTGCGTGGATAAAAAAAAAAATTTGAAAAAATTTAAAGAAAGAGCTTTTTTATTAGTATTTTTTATTTTCTGTATTTTTTGTTCTATGTACAATTTGCGAGTATTTTCTCGATTTAAAACTGATATTTTCTTTGGATGTGTTGGTTTGTTTACAGGTGAACGATATATGAAAAATGTTTTTTGCTTATTAACAAATATGTTGTTTCGTTGCTATTGCTACATAGCTTTGTTCGTGCTTTTCAAATAATATTTACAACTTTCAATATTTTTTTTTTTTTGTTGATTTATGTTTTTCGAAAACTTGTTTATTATCGATGATTATTTTACGAATAAATTTATGAGTAATAGATGAAGAATTTTGAAATTTAGAAATAACTAGTAACAAATAATTGAATAAATTATAAAATAATTACTTAAAATTGTAATTGATTACAGTTTTAAAAAATAACTTACAACAAAGTATGCTTTACAAGCTTATTCATTACAAAGGGTATTCTTCATTTACTGCTATAAATAAACAAAATTATTTCATACACTCAATTAATTCTCGTTATATTACAAATACATATAAAGTTTTAAAAAAAAAATTGGGTCAATGTAGCGATGAGAAATCGACTTATCAATCATAGACAAGTAATTGAAATTGAAAAAATATTTCAGAAAAAAAGTATGAAATATTTTCCTATGTCAAAGTCAATACGGCAACGTTCTGATATATTGATAAACATATCTTTGTCTATCACTACAACCAATGCAACTGTTACCAAGCGATCGTTTTTACGATGCTTGCATGAACTTCTATTAAGACAAATGTTCTTCGCTGCACTAAAAATATCAGCTGCGACAATAAAAAAGCCAAAGTCAAGTTCAACTAGAATGAAAACTTTGACATTTTTCTAAAACTATGTTTCAATAAAAAAATTTTATAAAAAAAAAAAATAAAAATAATAAATCTATGTACAGTATCAGCTGAAACAGCCAATTTACGAGTATCTCAAGTCTCAAGAATTCTTCACGTTAAATCACAGCTCAGTGGTAGCAACTCCCCAATACTGCTGCATCCTTGAGGCATCCTGTTCAAGCGAGTCAAGTGCACCACGCTCTTGTATAACAGCAAAGTCATACTCGAGATTGTAAGGCATGAGTCGTTGCAGACTACCAAAATAGGCCGCATTTGGCCCACCGTTGAGTAGCCTACGTCCGCTACCGGAGAAAGCTGAGCGTAGCACCGGAACTGGTTGTACGAGAGGCTGCTGGTAGGTAGGTCCACCCGAGGCAGTATCGAATGACCGGGCGCTGCCGAAACGACGCGACAGGAAGGGCACACCCGTGCTTGAGCCAAGCTGCGGTGTCGACCTGGATTGGCCTGTAAAATATCATATAGGAGCGGGTCCCAAAGACGAGACACCCCCCCATCAGATAGGTGAGATGGAGTTTCGTGGAAGTCAAGGCTGAATAAGCGAGTGGAAAGAGGGAGGGAAGGGAAGGGATGAGAGATTCGCGGGTATAAATATTTGTCGAGCCCGAGGCTTGTTAATAGGCGAGTGCTGCGACTGACGTGGGTGATAAACGCGCACGACTAAACTTCCCATCCCCTACCTTGGTCTATAACACCGTGTGCTTTCCCTCTCTCTCTCTCTCTCTCTCTCTCTCTCGCTCTCTCGTTGCCGTGAATTGTTGTTCGGTAAAGCTGTTTTATTCGTTTCGATGCGGCGCACCCGATAAATGGCTTGCTCAACATGCATTCGTCATGAAAACATAATTTTACTCGAACGGGGTATTAATCAAAGTTATCGAATATTTATTTTTAACGTGTAACCTACTATACTGTGTTCTAGATTGGCTTACTTTAATTACGGGAAATGTTAGATAACAAGATATTTATTTTATTTTTTTTTTTTTTTATGAACGCGCTGATTTTTATATTGATACTGTTAGTTTTACGTGTATTGCGAAATGAAATATAGTTGCTTTTTTTATTAATGATTTTTTATTTTAAATTTATAAAAAAAATTATTATATTTTTTGATGAGGTGATGAAAATTTAGTTATTTGATTATAAACAAAATTCACTGTACCGTAAACATTAAAATATGAATATTAATTATATTTAATGGTACGTAGAATTTCTCTTTTTCCAAGAATTTACAATTCACGAAATTTTGTTTACAATTTACTCATGAATTTTCAGGGGCGAACTAAAGTTTAAAACAGCAAAAAATATTATCAGAGCAATCGAGTTAGATAAACACACTCGAAATTCGAAATGCTTTTTTATCCACCCTTAAAAAAAAAAAAAAATAATAAAAATTCTCGATTTCAAGTAAAATAAACGCACCAACAGATAAATATTTCCCTTAGATTACTACAAAAAACAGATACCGCCATGTTCACTCGATAGCCTTGTTTTGCTTTATTTTAACACAAAATAAAAAAACAAAAAAAAAAGAAAAAGAAAAGAAAAAATAGGAAAACAACAAAGCTTTATCTAACTAACGTATAACAAACAGCACACACGAATCTCTCAATTTCCTAAATGACTAATATTACAAAATATGAAAATAAATTCAAGATCGTCTTTACCACCTCGTCGAAGCGCAGCAGCTCTAGGCGGACTAGCCAGTGTATCGAGTTCCTTATCAAACAGCAGCTGAGTATTCTGTTCCAGCATATACTCCCAGCATCTCAGCTGCTCGTCACTGGGTGGTGGACTACGTTCCGAACCAGCCACACTACCAGGTCCCGGAGTCAACTGTTGCTGTTGTTGCTGTTGCTGCTGTTGGCGGATCTTACACGCACTGGCACTTGCCGCGCAGAAACGACCATTTGCACGGCCGGAGGTGCGACGACGCGAACGTGGCTCGAATAAACCAGCCTCGCTGGTTTGATCCGACTGGCCACTTGGCGAGCTACGATCTTCTCGCTGCTGATGGACACTACTACCCATCACGTCTTTTAATAGACGCTCTTGACGTTGACTGCTTCTACTTGATTTTGCGCTCGATCTGATTGATTAAAAAAAAAGAAAATTTTGTGAAGGGAAGTTAATATTGTATGATCGCGATTGGAGAGTATTGACTTGTACTGAAAGTTTTGCGCTTGTTAAGTAAAATTTTTAATGATGTCGAAGCTAAAAAGACCTTCCTTCTTTACGACATTTATGGATTTTCTTCGTCGAAACTATATTTAATATAGGTATACTACTATATATAATATTATGCTTATTAGTTAAGTTTTCCATAGCGTACTTTACAATTTTGTATATGTAGTCATAATATTAAATATATGTATATAATATTTGACTTTGCAACTTGAAAGTTTTACAAATTTAATTTTAGCAGAGAGAAAAGCAGAATGACTTTAACGTTATATTTCGAAAAAAATAAGCAGCTTCTCGTCGATTTTTATTTTTTTTTTGCTTTCTCTTCTCTCGTAAGGTAAACTCAACTTCATCAACGATACCTCTATATACATTCACTTTGCTAGTTTACTCGTAACTTTTTTACACACACAGTCAGAAAAAAGAAGATATCGCGCATAAAAATTTATGAATTCGTTTACTCTCCATAGTTACCGCTGGTAAATAGTAAATAAAAAATAAAATAATAAAGCAAGTTGGAATATAAATGTAAATGATTTAACATCGTTTAAATTGGATATGATTATATGATTGAGAGAGAGTGAGTCGAAAGCTCTCTTGTATTTACATAGTATGTGAATTAAATCAACAAGCGCATATAAATCCTAAAGAGAAAATGAACATATATAGATATAGGTATAATAATATATAACCGGGATATCTATAAGCTGTGCTAATATAGAGCAGAATATACGTTTATCCTTAAATTACACCGAGAGCGTTTATGAAGTAACAAACTCTCTCACAGGCTAACAAGTCTATTTAGATAACTATACATATTTTTGGGTAAGAAAACTCTCCAAAGTATATTCCAACACTCACACACACCCTCTCACACACACACCTCTTCTCCTCTACGAATTTCAATTCCCGCTTAAGTAAGTGCACGCACAGGTGCTATCGCAGCTAAAACACCCTAAGAACAGCGCACGAACCCTACCTTCTCGGTCTTCACAAAGTTTTAATCCAGTAAAAACATCTTTCTCAAGTATACACACACACACACACGTATATATACAAACTTAAACTTACCTGACACTGACGAGATTGCGTAGCACGCCATTGAGATAAAATCCGTTAACGGAACCCTGAGTCGAGTCGTTGAAACCAGCAGCGGCAACAGCGGCGGCGGCAGCAGCGTGACAACAGCAAGCTGCGGGAGCCTCGTGCGCGGACAATCGAGGCATACAGCAGGGACAGGTACAGCCTGCTGTTGATTGCACTTCGGATTCGCGGGATTGTTTAGAATGTACCGCTTGACGTAGCTCCCGCATTAGTAGTTGACCTATAGGTTCTGGTCCGTTTAGAGTGAGATTTGCGCCCGAGACCGAGAGCCGGACGACTATAACGCTGAGATTGTCCTCCGCACCGTATGCTTGACCCAGGTCTTGGAGACGTTTCGCTGCGAGTACCGGGTTGGCTTCTGCACGCGCTTGACGTACTGCTTCCTGGATACTCAGTACCTCCCAGAGACGACGGTTACCAACTATCACGAACTCGTCGTCTTCTTCCAGTACCACCTTGTTTCGTTGATACGTTTTAAAGGGGAAAAAAAAAAATAAAATTAGGAACTGAAGGAAGAGTGTTATGGACTATATTTGCTTTTTTTTCTGAAGCTTGAAATTCCAGCTAGATCGTTTTTATGGGCTTTGCAGAGTAATTTTACACGGAGACACTTGGTCAGTTTTTTTTTCTCAGCTATAGCGCTATATACTACGTTGAAATACTCGGCACGTTTTCCGATAGTTGTAAAGACGGATAGGGCTGAGAACTGCTGTTGCTGCTGCTCTACCCCCCCCCCCGGTTCTGCTGGTATGAGAGGATGGAAACGCGAGAAAAAGTAAATTACTACACGACACGACGCTTCGCTCTCCGCTGGATACTTTTGTATTGAAAAAAAAATGCGGTAAATCTAGCTTTGGTTTGTCGGGAACGCTATACTCGTTAAGTTGAGATATTATGTGTATATGCTGGGTGTCAATGAGGATAATTGGAGCTTTATTATCGTGTTTCCCTTTTTTTTTCCTTCTTTTCTTTTTTTTTTATATTGTATGGAGGTTTTTTGCTTTATATTTGAGTAACGTGTTAAGTAATGAAATGTATACCATTTAATGAATTAGATTTGTTTGATGAAATAAAGTAAAAGCTTAACAAAAGAAATATTTGTCAATGTTAAAATAGTATTTTTTTAACGAGATGAGAGTTTTTTTTACTCGGAAAAAAATTAATAAAAACGTATTTGTACTACTAAATAAATAGTTAAAAAAAATTTGTCTTTTGTATGCATTGTCGCTAGCGTGTAAAAAATTGATTTATCTTTTAAAAATAAGAAAAATTTGCAAAATCACAGATAAATTCAGAATTTTATAAATAATATTGAAAAAATAAATATGAAAACGAAGTTAAAGAATATATAGGTAGGTACGTTATCAAAACTAACAGCTTTATAGTTCTTTTGTACCAACAAAACAAATTAAAATAATTTAAAAAAAATTTCGATGACGCAATTTAATTGAATACGTAATAAAGCCCAGAGAGAAAGAAAAAAAAAAGGTATTTTCTTTTTCTTTTTTTTTTCTTGTTGTTGTTGTTTAAAAAGTTCCAGCAATTTAAACTTTAGCCTCCCTCTCGTTTTTTTCTTCCACCGTCTTGCATTAATTATTATTTATTTCTCAAGTTAATTTGAAAAAATTTTCTCGGGCGATGAAGAGCAGCTTTCCGTCCATGGTAATCAAGAAAAAAACTAGGTCACGCAATTTACTTATTCAAAGGCCCTTCTAAATTTGTCGGCGTGATTAATAAATAACAAGCTTTTATATATACAAGCTAGGCCAAGTCAAAACAACCGATTCAAACGAAACTGTGTCAATTATTTAATAACCCAGTCTTTCAAGCCTCGATTATTAGACACAATAAAGATATGTATGTTAAATTGTCAACTAAATAAATACCAACCTCTTCGCTGGTGGGCTCAGGCAGTGCAATCGGTAGGAGTCCGTCCGTCTTGCGTCCTTGCGCAAGGGCAGCCTGTAGCCTGGGCAGATACTGGACACTCTGAGCTTTCGCAAGCTGCAACGGCCCAGAGGCCCTGCACAAGACAGCTCTAGCTTCACCACAGCTTGCAGCGGTCAGCAGATATCGCGTTCTGCCATCTTCGTTCGGCTCCAGCCTGGTTATGTGCACCAGAGCTGCATCGACACCGTACCTTTGACCTTTATCCCTTAGCTCGCGTTGAGCCGAGAGCAAGGTATAGCGCAAGTACTCAGATCGCGTTTCCTTTACCGTACGCTCCTCCAGCAGCAGACGAGGTATCATCTCCTGCAGCGAACTTGGTGCCTCTTGGTTTGAGCCTCCGTCGAAGAGGCCGAACAGACCCTCCGTACCGCAAAACGAAGGCATACGCACCTGGCTCACTAGTAACCTGCGACCCGAACGGTTATATTGCACTATTTATATGATTTCCATAAAAAGGTAAGGGCCATAGTATTATTTGATTTGGTTTATTAATAGTTGGCGATAAAGATTTTTTTTTAATTTTATTTTTTTATTTAGTCGTATTGTATTGATAAAATCTTGTTGCGATAAAACTGTTATGTGTGTTTCATCTATATTTAGATAAGCGTTAACATATGTACAAATCTCGCGATTTGAATAAAAATCGCGAGATTAATAATAATTCGTTTCCATCCAAAACATCTTGAAATAATGAATTCCGAATTGTGCAGTGTATCGCATGTTTGTTCTACATACACAAATTTATAAACTCATTAATATCATTTTTATTTTAATTATTAATAATTATATCTTAATATTAATATATTTTACCTGCTTGATTATCTTATTGATTATAATTAGAACTTAAGTCAGTACAATTAAAAAAAAGAAAAATATATTATTTTCGTAAATTTTGATTAATGCATTTAGTGTAGGTAACTTATTTACAACTGCATATTCGGATGAACGAAATTGTATATGGGCAGCAAGCGCAGGTATATTATAATGCATCATTAATTCCCTTTTTCTGGTTTTTCCAGTATATTGTAGTGTTTTTGGTTGCCATTATCTTTCTATTTTTCTTCCCATAATTTGAAAGGGTCACAGTAGCTCAGTAGATTATGTGAGAGACTGACGTTTTTTGGATGCAGACTTTTTATTTTATGACTAATCGCTTTTTAAAATTATATTATACTATAGAAGTTTTTTTTCTTTGAAAAACTCTTTCAAGTATAAATGGTTTGATATAAAAAATTTTAGTACACTAATCAAGGAATAAGAAAATAAAAATGTTTTTCTCTAGACGAAAAATTATAATATTTCTTGGTTAAAGAAATAATTATTTTATTTCTCTTAGATGATTCTAAAAAAGTATCACTTTTTTCAAGAATTTAAATAAAATCTTGCACAAACTTGTGAATTTGTTCTTATATTTTTGTCAAAAGACAAGTAACTTAAGCTCAATGTACAACTGACGCCAGATAATATTAATCTTTTAAGTTTGAAATAA
>JAPYZE010003464.1:0-27043 GCA_030522805.1 Leptomastidea abnormis | reverse complement strand
TATATATATATATATATATATATATATATATATATGCTCTCTTCAACACAGAGAGCGTAACTAATGTGCGAAGACTTAATCTGAATTGAGTTTCTTTGCTACTTCCGAGCCGCAGTCTGCCTTGACTTTGCTTGAGCAATA
The DNA here is from genome assembly GCA_030522805.1 of Leptomastidea abnormis. Lineage (NCBI taxonomy): Eukaryota > Metazoa > Arthropoda > Insecta > Hymenoptera > Encyrtidae > Leptomastidea > Leptomastidea abnormis. The sequence goes on along the minus strand of JAPYZE010003464.1, from coordinate 26,902 downwards.
ATGCTCGACAGGAAAGGAGAGGAACTTTGAATGAATAGGTATGCGTTGAAAAGAGGCTGGTGGGTTTGATGATATAAAGAATTTTTTTCTATTAAAATGATGAACTATTAATTTTGGTATTTTAAGGAAATGATTAAAATTAATAGTTTTAATAATTTACATGTGTTAGTTGAAGATGTAATATTATCTTAGCTATAGTTATTCATAACAAGTGTTACCAAGAAATACGAAAAAATAACGCTATAAAATAGTTAAAAGTTGATACGAAATTCTCGAGAAATAAAAATTGACATAATAATTTAGTCGATTACACGTTATTTCAAACAATGTAATAATGTATTTTTCATTTTTTCTCTTTTTACTCTAACCTTTTTACGCCGCACGACATAGTTTTTATACCCCGTCCATAACTTATTAAATATTTTTTTTCTTTCTTGTTATTCGATATAGGCTATACAGAGCTGCTTCCTTTATTTCTTTAGTCCATAATCTTTTTTTATTTTTCCTCCAACTTGTCGAAAAGGTTAGCGGTATATAACAGTTTTAGTTGCGTGGGTTTATATATATACCTACTATAGCAGCAGTAGCAGTCCCTGAGCTGACAAAGAAAACGAGGAAACTTTTCCAATTTCTTTTCAGAATTCAAACGTTAGCCGACTAAATATTGTCACACTATAACATTTGCTAGATTTCGCGAAATACACGCAAAACTACAACAACAAAAAAAAGGTCTCTTGTGTATATTGTACTTGTACTATCGCTTTGATTACATATAATATAGCAGACCTACTTCTAACAAATTACCTACACATGATATTATTACAGCAACACAATTCCTCGAAAACAATTTGAAAAATAAAAAAAAATGTTTAATTCTTACTATCCTCTTACTTATATACGAGCTATACATATTTCAACATCAATACCACCAGACAAATGTTCGTATAGTTCGGATGACTTTGGTCCAAGCTACAGTCCTCCTCCTCCTCCTCCTCCTCCTCCTCCTCCAACGCAGTATAGTACCAGCAGCAGCCAGGAGCAGCAAACTCTGAAAGCGCAAGAGCGATTTCGCGCGCCAAGCAAGAGAATACGCCGACGCCAGCCGCAGAAGCCACAGAGAATGAAGAGAAAGAGAGAGAGAGAGAGAGAGAGAGGGAAGGAACTCGACCAGGGGTATAAGAGATTCGCTCTGGCTTCCATAGCCGCGAATTCGCGAAGAAGCACATATAGGATGAGGATGAAAGGAAGAAAGGTATATACGAGGTGCAAATCCACGCTTCGGGATGATGTATAATTCGAACCTATAGCACATACACACATACATACACACACACACACATACACACATAGAGTGGCTACCGAAATTCGCATTCCGATGTTATTAACGACCGAACGGTCCGACAGAATTTTGGTCTTGCTATACCAAGCGAGTGAACGAACGAGAGAAGAAATAGCGAGAGAAAGAGAGAGAGAGAGCCTTTATGACAATGACGAATCGTCCCCTCGCGCCTTGCTGGATTAGGAATAGAAGTGAGGAGGAGGAGGAGGAGATGGACGATCGGCTTATATACCGGCTTTTCTCATCCTCTTCTCGTCGTCGTCTTTGACGAGAGCCTTCGGCTGTTATTAATGACGACCGCCGAGAGACGAAGTCATCTTTCGCTCTCTTGTCTTTGCGTTACTCGAGAAGATCTGATATTGCTGCACTTGTCTTTTCCAAGAATTTGTGCTACTCTGGTTCTTTTGTCTTATGGCTGTGATTGACGTTTAGCTCGTAAGCTTATATTAGAACTAATGTTAATTTTACATGAATTAAAAATCTGAATTTATCTGATACATTTTATTTGATGGAAATTCGAATATCGGATATTTGGATTTTATATTCAGATATCCGTCTGGACTCCGGATAGTTGATTGTATTGACATTTTATCTAAGAATAAATCAAATTTCGTTTGTTATTTATATATTTACTTTACTATGTAAATAAAAAATAGAATATTGAGCTTATGCATTTGCAGTATTACAACTATACATCCAATGAATTTATATCTATGCAGTTTGTAAGAAATGTTTATTTAGAGATTCGTGGCAATATTTATACATAAACATTTTTGTAACGTTCAAACGATAAACAAAAATTTTTCTTAAAAGTCCAAAGTTTTAGAATACTATTTGGCAGTACTCATCTTTAAAGAATCCGAATGTACGGATGATATCCGATTTTTCAAATAATATTCAACTATTCGGATTTTTTCTATCCGAATTTTAATATCTGTTTATTCGAATAGTTTGGATTGTCAAAAAATATAAATAGCAATCTTACCTTTAACTTATTTAAGTACAATTTCAAATGTCGTAAAATTTTATTTTAGTAAAAATAAAACAGTATAATTTTTTCAAATCAATCAATCAATCAAACGTAGCAAAAATAAAACACTAAAATGCAAATAAAAATCACGTTCATATCATAGACGATTACTAATCTTTGTTATATTAAAAGACAAATTCTCAGCAACTTTTAATCAGCGAGGTCATCGATCTGAATCTAAAATACGGCCAGCTTTAAACAAGCAAGTCATGGTTGCTTGAACGTAAAAGCAAGGTTCAACGCGCAGAAAATAGCCACGAGTTTGTAAGAGAAGAAAACAGTAGTTTTCAAGGATCTCTAAACACACACCGACCAACCAACCACTACGACGAAAGTGCTTATCGCGTCATCTTAAAACAAAGTCGCCCGGATCCGCGCGATGTCGCGTATAGAAGAATAAAAGAGAGAAAAGCAAAGAAAAGAATGAGTATAAGAGGCGAGGGGTTGGTCGAAGTCACTTTTCAAAGAGGCCAGGGCCGAGAGAGAAAGATCCATTAATCTTTCTCGTCGCTCCTCGAGACTTGCGCCACCACACCTTCCCTCCTCCTCTATTCTTACCTCTTACTCCCCCCCAGTCTCATTCTCCGGTATGCTGTAATCCTTTGATCGGCTGCAGTACTACCCTGCACCTGCGCTCAGCTTTTCAGAGACCGCCCGATGAATTTTATAGTGTCCCGCGTAATTGCGCGCATCTCGTGTGTATATACCTCCTCTTCATTCTCTCACTTTCTATCTCACACAGCTTGAGATTACATGGACCATAGCTGAGGTGAACGTAGAGGTGCGAGAGTTTTAATGCACCGACGTTAATGAGCTTGCAGTAAGAAGAGAGGTGAGGGAGGGCATTATTCTTACGACAAGATTTTTTTCTTTTTCTTTTTTTTTCTTCTTGATCTTAAGCTTAAAGCTTAGGGGATTATTTTAAAAGTTTAGCTGTGTCGTACAGATTTTCTCTTAGTATATGCTACTTGATCAATATGTTAGTTTGTGGATTAATAAAAGAAGCTGATTTTATGTTAAGTAATAGATTATTTTATCAAAATATATTTTATTAGTGAATAATAATTTTAATTAAAATATTAATAATAATAATAATTTTGATCTGATTTTCAAAATTAATTTATTGAAATTCTTGTTTATTTTTTATTTATAATTTAATTTAAAGCAAGCAAACAAATTATTTTGCAATAATGATGCGAAACGTCGAGACGAAAATTAATGAACATAAAATTAAATATTAATATTTTTATATTTCTGATGTAAAGGTTATAATAAAATCGCATTTATCATCACAAATATTTGGATTAATTATTACAGGATTAAATTATCTTCATTTAATTATCAATGTTTATTATTACTGTAATTATACATATAAAATTTAAAAATAAAAAAAAAATACACGAAGTGCAATTAATTTTTAAACGAACGCTTCAAGTTGGACATTAATTTAAAGCGCTGGCACTATTTAATACTTAATATTATTACAGAAAATTTCGCAATCGCATCACATCTTTCGTAAAATTTTTCAGCTACATCAATTTTCAGTGAAAAATAAATTGTAGCTCTTTATCTATAAAGTACGTAATTTGCAGAAATAGCTCAGCTCGCAAAATAAATTGCCTCGTTATAATAATGTACTTTTTCAAAGATAAGAGCAACACACAGTATTGTCCAACAATTTATTTTACTCAAGTGAGTGGGATATTCACATATAAATGTGTATTATTGCCAGTTTACAAAAAAATTTTTTTTTATTACCCAATTTATTTTAAAACCATCGAACTTTTCTTTTTTAAATATATGTTGCACTCCATCATTTATAAATATTCCAACTCAATGCCAAACCTCACACACAATAACAAATCAAAAATCGTTATTCAAATATCTCAATCTTCTAATCCCACTGCCAATTCTCATGCCTAGATCGTAATGACTAAATCAGTGCAAAAAATAAAAAAAAAAAGATCACAGCTCACTATCAGAGCCTGCCAAGTAAAACTTGCATTCTCCGTTTATCAGTTCGATCATTAGACATTTTGATCCCGGTAAGGTAAAGGACAATCAATCTCGCGTTGAGCTGTTAAATTTTGCAAAACTGCAAGTCTACGGTCGCGTGTCCGAGATCGTTAAACCAGTGGCGCAGCAACACCGAGAGACTCTCTTTATTCTACACACGGCATCCTTCTCCATTTTTTGCGTTTGATTCTAAAAATATTGATGCTAAGCGACAGATGACTGATTACTACTTATCGACAATTTCGAAACGTCAAAGTTGAATGCAGTCATTTTTATAAAAAAATATTTTATGTTTGAATGTATGAGAAAGAGAAAGAGAGATGAAAGCTCGTTTGTTAATATACGCTCGAAAGCTTTGACTAGAATAAAAATTAAAAAAAGAAGAATAAAAAAAAAAGTTTTAGTAGCAGCAGTAGCAGTAGCAGTAGGAGTGCACGTGCGGCGTCTTTTTTCCGCAGCGATGGCGCATTTTACAAATGTAGCCGAGTGCGCCAGATTGTGACCCCCGGTAAAGAGAGAGAAAGAGAGAGAGAGAGAGAAAGGTGAATCGTGTGTGTGGATGAGGAAAAAAGGAGAGGGGAGGAAGTATAAAAAGCGACAAGCAGAGGCTATATATGGCAAAAGAGAGAGAGAGAGAGAGAGAGAGAGAGAGAGAGAGAGAGCCAGGGCGCTTTATCATCGGTCGACGCGCGATTTACACTTTTCTTTTCGCGCTTCTCCTCCCACTCCCCTCTCTCTCTCTCTCTCTCTCCTACACTTTCTACCCGCTTGCTCTAGCAGAAATTTATTGGGGGAATTCCGCTGTTCTTGCCATGTGTTATGTTCTTGTGCTGTTCTACTATCGCCGCAGTGTAGCCGTATAGTGTTGACTTTTTTTTTTCTTTGTGAGAAGGAGAGAAAATGACGAAACTGAAAATGTGCGTGCGAGAGAGAGAGAGAGAGAGAGGATATTTTGGCGTGTAAAAGAAATATTTTATATTGTGGATGATTGATGCTTTGTTTTCGTGATTGAATATGATGGAATGGATGGGATTTTAGAATATATTTAAAACTATGTGTATTATTGGCAGGTTATTTATTTGTTTTTTTTTTTTAGGAATATTTTACTTATTATTTGAGTTGGTTCTAAAAAATACGTGTCTGATTGCATTATTATGGTATTTAAAAATGATCATAATATAAATGTTTATTAATATAATAAAGAGTTGTTAAAAATATTATTGTAAAAGACCTCTATCAGTCACGTACTTGTCAAAGTTACATTGTATGTTTAAAAATAAAAAAAAAAAATAAAAAAAAAAAAAAAAAAAAAAAAAAAAAAAAAAAAAAAAAAAAAAAAAAAAAAAAAAAAAAAAAAAAAAAAGAAAAGAAAGAAAAATTTACTTTAAAATTCAATTGAAAAAAAAAAGAAGAAAAAGAAGCCTCTCTGTCACCGACTTTTTGAAAGAAACATGAAAAGCAAAGAAAGGACCAAAAGAGAGTGTCCAAGCTTTGAAAGTACAAGCAAGTAAGTAAAAAAGAAAAAAAAAAATTTGAAAATCAGTAGTACACTTGGTCTGTGTCTGAGTGTAGAGCCTAGGTAAAGCTTCCTCACTCTTACTTCGATATTCACAGCACGAATAAAGGAATAAGAAGTAAAAATAAAAAAAAAAAAGAAGAAGAAGAGAAAGAGGAGCAAGTGGACGAGAGAGATATAGAAAGAAAGAGAGAAAGAAAAGGAGACTCTGTCAGAGGCAGAAAAGAGGCGTCCCGCTCTGTCCCGCTCGTTCTGTAAATTCTGCGTAAACGGGGCGAATCGCAGATTTTTTTTTTTTTTTTTTTTAAGGCCCTGCAGGCCTCGAGCAGAGTGGAGGGAGAGAGAGAAAGGATAACCGAAGAAGAAGTAGGTAGCCCAGTAGTCATATAGTCGAACTACTGGGAAAAGAGAAGAAGAAGAAGAGCTTCAGGACGATCGGTGAATTTACGAGGAAGGTGCGGAAGAAGAAGAAGAAGAGTTGGATGGGAAGAAAGAGGAAGAGGAACTCGCCGCCGCTGTGCGCGCGGCTGGTGGATGAAAAACGGTGGATATAACTCCGCGCGCTCGAGCAAGAGTAGGAGGAGGAGGGAAGAGAGAGATCTATGCTAGTGAATCCGCACTGTGAGAACCAGCTGAAACAATGCGATTCTTATAACGTGAGATAGAGGGAGAAAGAGAATAGAGGTCGGAAGGAGGAGGAGGTCGAGTTAGAGACCTCATCGTCCAAAGTCCTTTTCACGGACAGCTGAAATACGACTACGTGGCTGGGACTGAAAAAGAGAGAGAGAGAGAGAGAGAGAGGAAGAGTTGCTGAGAGAAAGGTAAAAAGGGGCGGTGGATTCATTTTGGGTGAACGGGTTAGCGGGGAATTTAAAGCTACTGCATGCAGACGAACGAGCGATAAGGTAAGTAGGGATGGGCTTGCGAGTATTATAGGTATATATATATTGTATTATTGCCGAGTTAGGTATGCGAGGATGGTAGAGAAAAGAAGTGGGGAGGGAAGGGAGGCTACGTTTTCAGGAGGATTAGTGACTTTTGACGTGGCTAGGTGGGATTAAAATTGCGTGCTCTCTCTCTCTTTTTCTCTTTCTCAGTGACTTCGTTGTTCTGTGGGTTCACTTTTTTCTTTTTATTAATTTATTTTTATTCGGATGTACACCTGGCCTCCTTTTTTTTTTTAAAGAAAGAACTTTTTTGTTCATTGCGGGTACTAACTCTCAAAGCTTTTTATCTCGTTTCAAAGCGATAAAGATGACATTTTATTTTTTAAAAAGTAGTTTCTGATCTTTTATTTCTATGTCGTTTTATTCGAATAATAATTTTTTTTTTACGTTATTGGTATTATTTTTTACGTAAAAAATGAAAATAGCATTTTCATTTTAGAAAATTGTATGTGATAAACGAATAATAATTGAAATTCAAAACCGTACAATTTTACATAGCTCATTTAATATTCTGTATATATTTGAATAGCAGATCGATCAATTTGCCATTAATTGCTTTATTTACTAAAACATATATTATTCAGTAACGTATACATTATATACACCTAATGTGTACATATCTAATTCATCAAAGGCAAATCTTGATTGAAAAGGAAGCTAATTTTCGCAAGATATTGAGAAAGAGATACATATATACATAAATAGCCTATTGATCATGTGTACGAAATGCATTTGAAATTCCCTCTCCAAACTCTGTATTGATCTTCTCTTTGAAATACCAAATTCCAATCTAAGCCGTTCAATAAATTCTTTTTTTTTTCTTTTGAAATCTCATTTAATATATTTATTACTCGAATAAATTACTTACATTTTGACTAATGATAAAAAATATTTCTTTCACATTTATCTCCTTCTAACAAAAAAAAGCAAATAAATCGTTTTGAAATCTTTTTTTATTTTCGTTCTTTTATTCTTTCTTTATCCTTGTTCTTTAAAAACATATATATTCTAAGGTTGGTAACAGTGTAGGGATTAAGCGAATCGTAAGAAAAATGTCTGATCTAAAACTACCAATCATTATTAGTGTAACGTAACAAACGGTTACAGTTTTTAATGAAAGGTCTATTTTAATTAGTGAATTGTAATTACAACATTCTAACAGCATTTACTTTGTTTTCTAACAATATATGAGTTTAATACCATTTAATTTTATTAAACATACCTAATGCTCTTCATTAGACTCAAAATATAAATTAACTTATAAATACAAAACAGTTTGAAATTAAATTATTCAAAAAAAAAAATTAACATCAATTTCACAGGAACTACACGACCTACATACATTATAACCTAATATAACCCATATTCATGCATTATGAAGAAAGAACAAAGAATTTGGTCTGTTTTTACCAATTAAAATAAAAACAAAAAATTTCTAAACGCCATGCACTTACAGAATGGACAATTAATTAGAGTTAAATGGCCAAGGCTTCACTACACCCCTCCTTCTCTTCCTCCTCCACCCTGTCGCATAACGATTACGATTATAATCGCCTAATTTGATCCATCTATCGTCGTTAATGAAACAAAGCGATCGTTAATAACGTTTCTACACGTAGTGGCTCTCTCTTTCTCTCTCTCAAATGCACAGTTGCGTGCAAGAATTATTTCAGTAATAACCCAACCAACAACACTACCATCACCACCACCACCAACACACATACACACATCCATATCCAGTGTGAGCAAAAGAAACATTGGATCCCAAGTATACATATACTAGGTATGTGTACATGCGTGGATAGAAACGAATAGCGAGGAGTAGTAGTGCGTCCATCGATCCGCGCGTGCGGCTTCGGCTATCGGACTCGTATATATAGGTGGATGATACGGGGGATGGGGAAGGGGGAGAGGGGGTGTATGGTGGGCGATGTGAAATCAGCCGCGCGGAGATATTTCAAGCGCAATAACGCTCTGGCCGGTATTACTCTGGTTCTGTTACTGGCGGGAATGGCGGTAAAGTTATATTCCCTTTCCCTTCACCTCTCCTTCTTCTATATATACATACATATATACAATCCCTTCTCGGTATAACATATATACCCGCTGACCAATATTCCTCTATGGTCGATATATACCGATATTGCGTATAAAGGTATAGAATTTGATTGTCTTGTGACTATAAGGGGGTTGATTCGAGTTTAAGTTAGCAGCTTCTTAAGCTAATGAGTATAATTATCTATAACAGGTGTCTTTATATAAATGTGAGTCTATTCATGTGAGAAACTCTCTGCTGTTGCTGTTGCTGCTGCTCACAGTCTAGTTTGTCCTTTATCTTTCCGGCAAGTCTGAGGATCCACTGGCTCGTGTAAAGTGTATAAAAGTACAGTCTCTTTTTCTCCTCGGCCTTCCTTCCTGCGCTTAATCTCCTGCTCGTTGCTATCCTCTTAGCTTGATACCACTTTTTCTATACTCCTCTTCTTCTTTCCGCATTCATGCGTCGACTGCTTTTTTACAAGCGCAACTTTCTTTTTTTTTTTCTTCTTTCTGGTTCCTTTTTTTCGGACTCTTATCTTCGTTACGTACGAGTACTGTTAGTGTTGTAATTATCGAGAAGAAGAAGAAGGAGAGAGAGAAAGAGAGAGAGAGAGAGAGAGTGAGAGTAGAAGTAGGGGGTGTTGGTACCGTGCTGCAGCTTAATGAGCGAGGTCATTAAGTACTCGAAATTCTAGGGGAGGGAGGTCGGAAAGGCCGTAATCAAGTTGTTAGCGGTAACGGTAGTAGTAGTAGTGGTGGTGGTGGTGGTGGTGATGGTATACATACAGACACACACGTATCCGGCGGATATCTCCACTGAGGCGGAAAATGAATTTCACAGGGATGACCCGTTTATTTTTAATGCATGACTACTCGTACTACTACTACTACTCATTCTCTATACTCTTGGAATTATGGAACTCGGCAAATGGGCATATTAATTAGTTGGATTGCTATACTGCTGCTGCTGCCTGGCTTTGCAATAATCAATATAAATATAATATATAAGCTTTTGTGGGTAGTGTGTATATCAATGTAAATTATAATATTAAAGCTCATAGATATATTTCACGAAAGTAGTCTATTTTTGTTTTATCTTTTTTTTTTTTTTTTTAAAGCTTTGAGAGATAGTCTTTAGATTTTAATAAATGGTATATGGTATTTGTTAAATTATTAATTAGATTAATAAAGTATATTTTGTTAAATTTAGTTATATTTCGTAGATGAAGTTGGTAAAGCTTGTTGAACACGGGGTAATCATTGCAGCTTCTTTTTTTCCTTAGTTTTTTTCTTCACTCTATTATTTATTTTTTTTTCTTCCTCCTTTATTCCGTTAAGAATACATTAAGCTCTCATTATCTCGGGCATTGTATTTTCTTACTCATTTTCTTATGCCAACCACAAAACTTTATATTACCGTTGTATCTCTTTTCTCTCTCTCTCTTACTTTCTCTGTTTCTCAATTCTCTTCATCTTTAGAATTTCTTCGAAGAATGATCGTGTCACATTTCCATTTTGCCAGAAATGTAACACGTTTATTACGTGCAAATTTACATTAATTTTGCGGACGTAGGTATTGTAGTTACGAAATTGAAGTTACCTTACAAAATTTAAAGGCCGATGTTATATTTTATATACCTATAAATGGGAAAAGAGACTTGCGAAGATAGAAATTAAATTTAGTTTCACTCTGCATTCAACTTTATTCATCTTATTTTCAAGGGCTCGACTGTACTTGCATATTGTATTTTACAATTTGTAAGAGGTACAATTTTACAAAATTATTCATCTCTTATATCATATTAATATAATTATGATTATATATCTCAGATAAATCTAGAATATTTTTAATATTAATCAATATATTCAAAATAATTTAATGATTTTTATTTTTCATTAATTTACTTTAAAAAGAACTCTATTAAATTGATAAATAAAATTTTCTTTTCCATTAAAGTTAAGCTTACATTTTACGAATATTCTCAAGTTAACGCTTATCAAATCCAAGCATCAAAAAGCAAAATTTGTTTTCCCTAGAAAATGCTGTTCTCACGTTCATGCCAATGTATATCGATAGACCCCGAGTGTACACTTTCACGCAGCAAAATCTCTAGGAGACTAGTATAGGAGGGTCATAGTTCACCATCTACAATTTTATTCAGTATAAGTATATCAGGTGTACCCGAGTCCTATATATCTATGCAAACATAATCTCTACGCTTTTACATGTAAAAGTGAAATGCTATAGCTAGAGTTAGCTTTAGAGAAATGCAAAAAAAGAAAGAAAAAGTAAGAGGTAAAATAATGCGCGATACGATATTATTTTCAGGCGTTGGATTATGGAAGGGAAGTGCAAGGGGAATCGATGAATTCTATTTTAAGTTTCGTGATGCGGAAGTTGGAGAAAGAGACCATCTTTCTCTCTCTCTCTTTCTTTCTCTCTTGGCAGCCCTGAGGCTAAAGAATTTCTCATTTTTTTTTTTGCCTTCCATCGCCACTCCCTTTTTTCTATCCGAGCCCTCTCCCCCTCCTTTTCCCTTCGTACTGTTCTCTTTTCGATACAGGTTATCGAGAAAGCGAACGCCTTTTCTTTATCCTCGTCCCTTTATAAAAAAAGAAAGTCTGTTCTGCTTCAGGATACAAGCCGCGACTGTAGCGAAGTCCATTATTCTATGCTTCAGAAGTGAGGAGAAGGCGAACGAAGACTGGACAAAATCTCGAGAGCCCTTTTACTTTCTTTTTTTTTCCTCCTTCTACCAGCCCGGAATTTCTTTTCCAAGCGGTATAAGTAAGATCCCTTGTGAGACTTGACCTCCCTGACTGATACTTTCTCGTCGTCAACTCAACTCTATATGGTGTCTTACTGGTTTTACGAAAAAAACTTTGGCGGTTATAGCAACTAAGTGGTCGAGAGTACTTTCAATTTGGTGCATCACTTTTATACTTTGGATCTTTTTACTATACTTGTGGCTGTAGTATGGCTTTGCGATCAGAGATGATAAAGGATTAAATTTTTCTTTTTTTCTGTTGTGAAAAATGATTACTATAAGGATGCTTTACTTAATATAAAGCAAGGTATCTTTTTACTTTTGTTGATCGACACTTTGATTTTTAATTAGATGCTGGAAGTCAATTTTAATTTTTTTTCTTTGTACAAATCGATGAAAGTTGAAAAAATTTTTTTTTTATGATGGATCGGCTAATACTCTAAGAAAAAACTTGATCTAGAATACTCAGCGGTCTTCGTTAGAATTAAAGTTTGTGCAGGTTTTATAAAAAAAGAAAGAAAGAATCAAAGTTTTTATTAAGTTTTGATTTTTTTTTTTAATACTTTGAAAATAAAGTTAAGATTGTTTAATGAACGTAATTGAAGTACGAACATTTCGATTTCATAAAATTGCGATTTATTTGGTATTTTGATCTGTCAAACAAACTTTGTTAAATGCTTCAAAACTTATACCTTACTTTTTTAATACTATTTATTATTACAGTAAATTATAAAGTTCATTACGCAGCAAAATGAAAAATCAAAATTTTCAAATTTCATCTTCACTTCACTAAATAAACGTCAGCAATGACAAAAAGTGTCTCTAAATTAAAATTTCAAATATAATTTTCAACGTAAAAAATATATTAAAACTTCAAAAATGCAACAATGACGATTGTACCAAACAATTTAAATTCATTAACATCTCAATTAAAATCTCAACAGATACCTATATAGCAAACCCCTAACTAACACACGAGACACACATCATGCCACATATACATACATACCTACATACTTTTACATGAACTGTTAAATACTGAAAAATTTCAGTACAACCATAGCTGTTAGCCACGTCGAGAGTGAGGTCGATTCATACACAGACAGACAGACACAAAGTCGTGGCTGCAAGCTCTGATTACGCAAATATGACGAGAAAGCCACTCGGGATTGTTGTATATATACGTACATACATACATACATACGTGTATTATCGTATAGGTAACGCTCGTTCACTCACTCACTCACTCACTCACGAACGACATGCGAACGACAAAATTTAACATCGACCAGCGCATATAGTACAGCGTTTCTCGCGGCTGCAACCGTTAGAGGTGTATATAGGCGTTGAATTATCGAGCAGCGTGGCGCGCAGCAGTAGAGCAGCAACTCTCACGTGATGAAAATTGCACGTGCCTCCCCTGCTTGTAAAACCCTTTTCTCTCTCTCTCTCTCTCTCTCCTTCCTATGACTATACACTTCTATTTTCCTCCCCATCGTTGTCGTCATCGTCGTATAGTCGTTGTTGTCCTCGTCGTTGTCGTATGCTATGTTGTATATTATATATATTGGGAGTGCGTTATGCCAGCATTATAGGCGTGTTTACGTGATAATATGAGAAAGTGGTGGCATACTACCTACCTACCTACCTACCTACAAGAGGGCACTTTTACCTTCCTGAACGAGGTGAGATACCGTTTGGCTCTAATGGCTTGAACATCCAGTTCCTCGTATGTGTGTATGTATAGGTATATGTGTGTTAAGCGTAAATCGAGGTGGCGTTTATAGAGGTGTCGGAGGGACCATTTTAACCTCTGCTTCCAACGGGATATTTCGCGTTTAAAATTCAAGCGCGTGTACAACCCCATCACTATGATGTTTTATTTAATATTTAAGAAGAGAAACTCGTTGTTCGAGCTTCAATTTTTCATTTTCTTTTATTTTTTTATTTAATGAAGTGTGTAGATTGAAATTTTGAAAATTCTTGAAGGTATTTTGTTGATTTTTATTCAATGGATACTTTATTGTCGATTTCAAAAAAAAAAGTACATTATTTTATAAAGGTTTTTTTTATTTTTGAATTATGAAACAGTAAAAATTAAACATGGATTTTATAAAATAAAAAATATGTATTCAACTCTTTTTATTAAATATTTAACCCTCTAACACTGTACACAATGCTAAAACTAAATATTTGTTTATAATAGTTTACAGCCTTTTTAAAAATACAAGTGAGAGAAAGAGTGTATATATCAGGCTAGCACAGAATGATAGATACTGGATTTGAACCCACGACCAATAGATTGTAAAATCCATTGAGCTATCTCATATCCTATTACTTAATTGTAGATTTATTCCTTTTATTATTATATTTAGTAATTAGTAATAAAATGCTATAGAAAATAAATATTATGAATATGTATCGGTATTTTTGATACGTCTTTTTATTTATATTTGTATTGATAACAAACCTATTATTATTCATTACGTATTTGCAATTCCGAGAGCTCAATAATTCTATAATTTATACAGAACAATATTTTATAAAAATTTATTGAACGTTCAATGATTTATGTTATTTAAATAAGTCATTTATAAATAAAAATTTCTGATAAAACTCGATTCTTTTATGATGGCTATAAATAAGTTATGCATGAGATTTAATATGCTGGAATCGATATAAATCTTGTAAGACTAATTTTTATAAAATGATTTTGTGATTTATTTAAAACGACTTGCTAATCTATTTTTAAACAATTACGTTTATCAAGTTATATTCTATTACAAACAATTTTCTAAAACTTAGTGCTTAAAATAAAGAATGATCGATGAATATTTTAAATCCTATTCCTGTGATTTTTTTTATCGTCCTTAATAGCACTGATAAAACATTAAAATTATAAGTGAAAGAAATTAAGTACAAAAATATAACCATTTGATATTTTTATTAGACTAGTCGTTTCCATTTTATTTCATTGCTCAATCAATCAATCGAATTTTTTTTTTTTTTTTCAGGAAGTAACATTATTAGCAGAATCATCGAACATAAATTGGGTCTACTTTGATAATTGCCGAGATAAAGTCGTTCCCGTAATACATTTCTAGATTTATCTATGATAAAGGAAACACGCGATCAGCTAATTCGTTTTGACACTTTACTTAACTCGAGAAGTCAGAGTATCAGTAGAAATAAAAAGAAAAAAAAAAAGAAATCGAACATATTTCTTGAAAGTTTAACGACTTACCAGAGTAATTTTACTTTCCAGTTAAAATTTATTTTAACAAGAAAAAGTATATAACAATCGTTAATGTTTCAAAAAAAAACTTTTAGAATAGCAAAATAATTATATATTTATAAATATAATAATCCATCCCTCTAAAATTAAAGTTTAAATCAATGAAATATTTTTCAACTCAAGTCTTTCTTATAATAATAAATCAATTGAAGAGTTGTCGGAGGCAAAAATTAATTACGGCATAAGGCAACTTATAACTTTGACTTGTGGACCTGCAAAGCTGCTGCTGCTGCTGTCGCTGCTAGAGAAGTCCCCAGGCGCTTTACAACCGCAACTTCTTTTCAGTTATACGCGTCGAGCAATGTTACACTACGGATTTGATGAGCCGAGGGAGTTAAAGTTGCGACGCGCTCTCTCCTATATATATACGACTACGTTGAGATGAAGAAGAGGTAAAGGGGTAGTGGGGGAAGGGGATGAAGGAAGTAAAGTTACTGCTAGCGCTGCTTAAATGAATAATGGAATTGCTAATTCCTTAATATTGTTTGCAATACTGCAGCTTGAATTTAGATTGTCGAATCAGTCTTTCGACTAGAGGTTTACATTTTACTCGGTATTTCTATAGTGTCACCCTCACACGCATGTCTCTCTGTGTGTATGTATATAGATGACGTTGGTCATATGCTATACATACAGAAAGCTTTGTTGTGTGTTATATTGAGATATTTTGTCGTCGCGTTTGCCCTAGCATTAAAATGCCAAATTGAATTTTGTCTTTTCCTTTTGTTTGCTCACAAAGGGAGAAAAACTTTTTCTCTCTCTCATTCTGACTTTTGTGTATGTGTTGCAAGTTAGCGATGTTCGCTCTTTGCGGTGGTTGGACGGTTGTAGACAAATATGTATATGTGTGTGTGTGTGTGTGTGTGTGTGTGTGTGTGTGTGTGTGTGTGTGTATGAACAATAAATGCCTTGCTGACAAACTTTGTTACCGTGACCGAAATAATTTACAATCACGCAAATTGTGCGAGAAATGCTTCGCGTAAATCCTAGTGTCTCTTCAAACAAAAAATTTAGACACTATCTTTTTTTGTCAAATTGTTTTTTTTCTTTTTTTTTGTATCAACTAAATGGATGGTATTTTAAATGTCACAAAAGTACTTTATAAAAATATTCTCGGCATTTGCAAAATGCATGAAATTTTTTTTTGTGCTTTTTAAAAAGAAATTGTCTGATTTAGCTTAAAATGGCTTAAAATTCATCACAATCTGCAATTAATAAAAATAATAATAAAAAAGTGTTTTTTCAACCCCTACCACAAAAACTTTATAAAATGAAAATTCATAAAATTATTCTGTAAACTCAACCAAACTAACTTTACAATTTTCTATTTTAACCCAAAAGATAACTATTTCACTTAACATTTTCCAAACAATTAAATACCAATACTTTTATTTTTTCCTTTAAAAGCACCTGCGTAATCCTTAAAAGTCCAGAAAAGCAGATATAATCGAGAGTCCACTTAGAAAAGTCATAGACATTTAACCATAGCTTTCATTCGTAGGCGTTCGGACAAGAGGGAAAGTAAGAGAGAGAGAGAGAGAGCTCAGAGCTCCTTAAACTCCCAAAGAGAGTTTCGAGAGAGTCGAATTTCGTTGCACAGAAGGCCTCGTTATAAACGATGGGAGAAGCAGAGAAATGCTAGCGAGCTGCCTTATCCTCCGTTAATAATCCGCCCTCGAAAACTGCTCGAGAGTAGGACCAAGCTGTACTAATTCTGACTTATATAATTCTCCTTCTCTCTCTCTCTCTCTCTCTCTCTCTCTCTCTCTTCCGCATACGTCCCTCTTACGCGTTCCTATGCTGTCTGACTAAGGTCAAGTGGACCAAGCAAGTTTCCCACTTAGAGTTCGCGTTTCTCCTCTCATCGCTATATATGCCGGAAAGGTTCCGCGTTATCAAACCCTACTCTGATACTAATCCCCTCAACTTTCTCCTACGTCAATCGCTTTTAATTATACATACATTATTTTTGGTGAACTAAATGCGAAAAACTTTTTTTTTTACTTTTTATCCGCGTTCCGTTCTATTATTTTATATGTCGAGCTTTCTAAGTGGGCCTCTCGGTCGTACATTTATACATATAGAAGTGAAATATTTTTTTAAAAATAACGATATAGCTTTGTGTGTTCTATTTTTGGAAAGTAAAGTTGAAGAAGAAAAAAGTTGAGTGAGTTGGGGAGGAGTTTTTGAATGTAATTAAAATGAAGTGGATGTACAGGAAAATTGTTTTGAACCGGGCAGTTTGTACTAATTATGACTTGAGAGAGAAAGAGCTTAAAAGTTTTTGCCTACTCTTAAATTAGCCCTCATAGTTTCTAGGCAGACTATCTGGCAGATTAAAGAAGTGTCAGCACAATACATAGCAATCACGAAGAATACCTAAAGTCTCACTATCATTATTTTATATTTATTTTTGTCTCAACAATATTTATTTTAACATCATTTTTCAAACAATATTATTATGTTTTTATTTACAAGGAATACAAATAAAAGCGATGAGCGTGAATATAATTTTTTGCTGTTATTGTTGTTGCTATAAAAAAAATCTAGCGTATATTTTTGAAAAAGAAAATTTTCTTTTTTTTTTTCTTTTTAAGGAAAACTAATTAATGTATGCTCTAATTAATCTTTTACACTATACGCTAGCGTATTCTGTTTACTAAAAGAAAATTTTATTAAAAATTATTTTATGTATACAACGAAGTAATGAATCACGAAACCAAGCTGTCAGAAAATAAAAAGCGTAAACTTACTCTCTCAGGTTACACGTACATACTATATGACACCCTACTTTTTATAAACCAGTTTTTGATGTAAGCTACTAAAATAAAGTGAATTTCACATTTATATTTAGTTTGTGAACTAAAAATAAAAAAAAATAAAACCATTTGATTGCATAACTTGATTATTCAATAAAATTATCTTTTTTTTTCATAAATCTAATGATTATACATAATCGATTATCATACACCATTATAAAATATCAAAACAATATCAAATCCTATTCATCAATCACAAAAGAAAAGTAAAAAAAAAATTAAGTTTAATTATCCTCGTGTAGCAGAAAACAAATTCTTAATACCAAGCAAGTTTTCTCCGTCTCATTATATCAGCCAATCATTAATTATTATAAAAAAAAAAAAAAAAAAAGAAACAAGCACAAGCCAAAAACATAATAGAGGTGTGGGAGTAGAGAGGAGAGAAAAGTGGTAGCAGTAGTAGCAGAAAACTTTTCCATGCCGCGAACACAGAGAAAATCGCAAAAAGCCATCATTAATAAAAGCTCTCGTCGCTATCGCAGTCCCCGCAAAAAAATATACCACTTCGCTCACTTTTTCACAACCGAGGGAACATTGCAAAAACATAGAGTGAAGAGAGAGTCGGAGGAACACAAGAGATGGAGTGGAGGGGAGGAGAGGTAAAAATCATTCGTAAATTGCTGGCAGTCTCGCGAGCTGCATTCGGCTTTAAAGTCCGTGTTAATCACTCGCGACCGCTCGACATACCCTACTACTACTACTACTAATACTACTAAGAGCCATTGCTTTTTTTCTTTTCCTTTCTCTCTCTCTCTCTCTCTCTCTCTCTCTCTCTCTCTCTCGAAATTGGCCAGAGCGAAAATCGCAAGCTCCCGTTCGTGCACTCACATCGTGCGGCTTCCGTGCAACGTCCGTTTCTACGCTGCCATATAACCCACGTACGACAGGAGCCGTCTCGCGAGTATTGCCAGCCGCTCACCACCGCCGCTCTTGCATGACTTTATTATTCGACTTGCACGTATGTACGTACATACATACGTACATGCACGTGTGCACACGAGTGAGCGCAAGCTTTACGATTTATTTTTCATGTTTCTTTTGTGTTTCTTTTCTCCTTCTTTTTCTTTTTTTTCTTTCCCCTCTTTTTTTTTTTTTTTTTTTTTTTGTTCTTTGTTATTTCTGTTATTGCAGGTATGATGTTGTGTGGCAGCTGCAATAGTTGCTGGTTCGCACTGCAATTTAGAGCGAGTATTGTTGTAGAAAAATCAAGGTTTTGCACGAAACTTCACTTCTGATGTAAAGTTCATTTCGAAGTTCACCTGTTACGTTGAGATTCGTGTGCTTTACTTTGAACCTTTCCTTCCTGATTTCTTTTTTGTTTCTTTCTTTCTTTTTTTTTTACTTTTTACTTTTTGACGAAAAAGTTTTTGAGCTGTTTTTAAAAGGGTCTAATTCTAAAGAAACTTAAGAAATAAAAGTACAGCTACTTGTTTTCGAAATAACGATGAATTAACAAGTAATAAAAAAAAAAAGAAATAGAAATAAAAAAAAAAGTTCAAATGAATCCTAAAAAATTTGATGAAGTAATAAAGTAAAAATGTTTGTCTTATACATTTTGAATTGACATTTCAATTATAATTCAAATACATTTCAAATGATTAAAAATTTATTTAATCACAATTAACCTAATTTCAATTAAAAAAATTTTATTAAAAATTCTAGATAATTTTATTAACAATTACTTAAAAAAATTTGTACAAAATGTCAGCAATAAATTTGTCTGTTGATAAATTAAAATAATCCTACTTTAAAACAAAAATGTAGAGAAGTAATTATTAGAATATCTTTATAAAAAAGAAATATTCAAGACGCAAAATATTTCATTTAATTATTTCAACGGTAAAGAAGTATCTCTAATAGACTTTTCCTGTATTGTTCATGCTGCAATTTTCTAAAAATAAAACGTGTAATTCAAATTTAAATACCACCCATTCTCCCCATTTGCATGTATCTCCGTCACTTTTTGTTCCGCCCTTTTCTTCTCGACTTTTAATTTAAGGTTCTGTACTATACCAGAATTAATTTCTCAGTCTTCTCTCTTTCTCTCTATCTAGCTCTGTTGAACCCCCATCCTTTTCCTTTCAGCGTGCGCTAGAAAGATTCTCTTCTCTTATTAATCTGCCTACTTCTTTTTCCCTCCCATATATAAGCACTGTTACTCTTCTCTTCCACGCCTTTTTTTATTCGTCTTTTCTTTTTTCTTTTTTTTCCCAACCAACCTCGTCGACTCTATCCCCAGCAGTGCTGTATATTCGCGTATACACGGACGCGTCTCGCATACTATCGAAATTCCGTTCTCGCTTGACCCTCTCGAGTAGTCGGTTACGCTGTGTGCCTCACCTATCCGTTGTGTGAGCCGTCGTTCCTTTGCCACTTGATGTATCCTCTTTCTCCCTCTCTTTCTCTCTCTCTCTCTCTCTTGCCGCGAGCCTCTCCGTGAGCGCAATTACCTGCATGAACCCCTTGAAGCGAAGAATTCGCTCGCTGCTGCACGAGAATAAGCTGATCAATAAAGAGCTTTTTTTTCCTACTAGCTCGCGCCTCGACTTCTTTTTTTCCCTTCTTTTTATTAGATACACGCTGCTGCTGCTACTGCTACTGTTGCTGTTGTTGTTGTTGTTGGGTCGCGAGAGCTTTGCACCGATATATATGAGCTGGCTCTTGTTTTTTTCTCTTTTCTCTTGTACAGCTCTCTTGTTTAGCTCCTTTCTTTCTTAAAATAACTACAGATTATGGGTTACGTAAATTGCTATACTTTTTCGAGGGTCAAGAGAGACAAAGTGTCGCCATTTTTATGATAAATTGTAACTTTTCGAAATGTGTACGCGGAAGCCATACATATTTTTTTTAAAAAAAAAGTTTTTTTCATGCTGCGAATAGCTTCAATTTTAATTTGTTTTTTCTACGATGAATTTTTTTATGAAAAAAAAAGGATAATTGTTTACAAGAATTAAAAAAAAAAAATTTTAAATACTTGAAGTGTAAAAGTAAACAAAAAATGTTTTATTAGAATTTAAAATTTTTATAGGTCAATTAAAAAGCTTTAAATACCCAAGAGAGCTTTTAATAAATATCGCGTTTATTTTATTTTCTTGTTTTTTTAAAAAAATTTAGTTTTTAAAAAAAACCTTAACTTCTTCCTTTTTTTTATTATTAAAACAAATATTAGATAAATTTTTAAAATCCACGCATTTTTTCTATCCACAAACTATAAATTAATTTTAATCTATTTATTTATACAAGAATAAATATAAACAATTTCAGCATAAAAACTATAAAAATCTAATGTATCCTTTACTATTTTAAACTTTATTTTACTCTTCGTTTCCAGTTCAACTATATATACGCAAGCCATACATTTAAATTCTTCACACACTTGTTCTCATCCATTTAAAAATAATCCAAACCGTCTTCATTTTAATTTGCTCGACAGAGTCTGAGTAAAAGAGGCATTATCAGATCCAACAGAATTGAATGTAAATTTGAATAATAAATCCCAATACATCCTTCTTTCTCTTTCTCATTCATTCACTCACTCGCTCACTCGCTCGCTCGCTTTTTCCGTTTCCATTACCCCCTCAGACTATTCTATTTCCCCGTCGCTCAATCTTGCCAGCTGGCCCATTCTTTTTCGGTCTCGCCCCGGCAGCAGCAGCAGCAGCAGCAGCAGCTTAGAGCTACGCGCGTCCATATGTCACGCTGGAATGGCATAGCCCCTACTACTCTACCATACTGTTCACCAGGCCGCAGCAGGCGGTTGGGCGGGCAAGAAAAGTCGAGAATCGCATGTCAGCGGTGAGCATTTCTCCTTAGCTTTCAACCCACAAGGAAGAGAGAGAGGGAGAGAGAGAGAAGAGGTGGTTTCTGAGGTTTTTCGTGTGTGAGTGCGAGTGCGTGGCCGCTGGTCGAATGGCTGGTTGCGGTATATGGAGAGGGGAGATGGCGGGGGGAGCTCTATCAAGATGACGAAGGCCGCTGCTGCTGCTGCTGCCGAGCTCTCGACTGTTATCGCTTGGCTGGATCTTGCTAGTGGCGGCAACGACGCGTGGCTACTGCAAGTGTAATGTAGTTTTGAAGCCGTGAACGCTTGGGGATCGAAGGGAAAGAGCCTTTCTTATATATATATATATATATATTTCTTTTAAGGAGAGTAAGTTTTAGCACGCTGGTTTTTTCGCGCCTTTTTTTTTGTTTTTTTTTTTTTTTTTTTTTTTAACGTGTGCTTTGCATGTTTTGTCATTATAAAATACATTTTAAAATAAGTGCAAGTGCATGAAAAGTTAGGAAAATATATTTTACGAGTTAATTAATTTTGTTAAATCTAAATGATGTGTCAGCGAGAAAGAGTAAGAAAGAAAGAGCGATGTTTTTTGTTTCTGGCTTGTTATTACGGTTTTTAATTTACTTTTGAACGAATTAATATAACCTTAGAGGATTTTTAATTTCACATTTTTCATTGCTCCAGGTATTTTAATGTGGATATATAACAAGCTTAGTTTGTAATCCAAAGTGCACGAATTATACTCAACTTTTTTTACGTGCTGTAAATAAATATGTTATGTTTAACGTCATTGTTTAGGCTTTACGAGTTTATTTTAGTTTTACGAATATAAAAATATATATATATATATATATATATATATTTATATATACACAATCAAGATTTTACTCGTCAATCAAAAATATGTTAATTGAACGTAATAAATGCTATGTAATCTTGATATAACTCGCTATAAGCATGACCAGCCAGCAGCCCACCTTATTTGATACAATCTACAACAACATCTGCCTATGTAAATGTAATCCATCTTCTTGGCAGTTATTATTTCGTTTTTTTTCTTTCTTTGCCTCTTTTAATATTCCCGTTTGACTTTTATCACCGAATTAAAGCGTATATTCCATGTACTTTCCTTTTAGCTCAAACGTCTCTCTTCCTCTCTCTCTCTGCGTTTTCTTTATTTATTTTTTTTTTCAACTCCTGCTCCTTTGCCTTACCGGCAATTTCACCTTACCACGGGGCTTTACTCTCTTGTCTTTTTATCACGGCTGAAATTACGACTCTTAAAACGTTTCAAGGAGATGAAGCCCTTCTTAAGTTTCCTGAGCGGTAATTGCAAAAGAGAGAGAGAGTGAGCACGCCTGCCTGCCTGCTTGTCCGCAAGGAGTTCAGACGGTTAAAGTCGTAAAATTCTGAGATCTTTGGAAGGTCGGAAAAAGCAGAGGCAAAGATAATAAAGATGAAGTGAAAAATGAGTTCAAAGGTGAGAGAGGCAGCTTGTGTGTGTAGGTATGTGTGTGCTGGTTTTATTGAAAAACATTAAAAATTTTATGAATTTGCATAAATATATCTCAATCTGAAATATATGTGAGAAACGTAAAAGTTAAATATTTTTTTTTCAGAAATTAAAAAAATTTATGATAGTAACGTAAATTTCGAATGTTTTATTATAAACAGTGTTTTATAAACACATTGAAAATGAAATAATATTAAAGAGATATATTTTAAGACAATATATCATATACAGATAAAAAGTTCTAAGATTAGAAGTAGGTCGTTCAACAAACGAGTGTCGAGTATAAGTAGTACAAGCTGAAAATAGTCAGACGCTCGCTCGGCGTTTTTATGCAAATCCAATATACAGCACAATTAAATTCATATGCTATTTTGAAAAGATTGTATCTAATACAGTTTACTATAAAATTAGCGATTTACTTTTAAAATAAGTACCATGAAAAAAAAACACATGGTCAATTAATTTTAATTAACGAATTTGCATGTTGAATTCTCTAGACTCGTTAACTTTAGATCAATCTTTGAGAGAAGCAAGAATGTTCGACCTGAGTGGGAAGAGGAAAAGGTTAAGATACTTGAAAACTTGTCTTGAATGCCTTTACAGCAACAAGCCGTGCATATTACTTTCATCCGCTTCAAAGATTTTAGCAGTTTGTAAATAAAGTTAAACATAGGTATGTGCATGTGTGTGTGCGTTTATGATTTGAAAAGTTATTGTTTAGTCAGTAATTTTCATTGACACGGATGATTAAAGCACACGTCATTTCTAAATTGTATCTTAATAAGATATGATTAATTTATAAAATTAAATTTTATGTGATGAATTTCTTTATATAAAGAATGATCATTAAATTCTAATAAACTATTTAATTAAAAATTAATTGTTTTTATGATACCTTTAATAATATTAATTAATATATTGAAGTTCTTCTTCATTAAATTTCATATTTATAAGCTTTGATTAAATATTTCGTTATAAAGTATCAGATTCGCTAAATTGAAGATTATTAGTTTTAATCAATATGTTCATTACGTATTTAAATCCAATTCAATTTCATTACAAGCAATTATAATTAAATTCTGTAAATCTTTCACATAAAAAAAAAACTAAAATTCATTTACGTAAATTCCGTATATATTTAAAAGTATCAATGATTCAGCAAAAAATAAAATAAACTTAATTTTCAACATCTGCACAGTTGTCAGTTTTCTTTCACATCTCAAACACAATATCAAATCCGTAGAAAAGAAGCTTTTAAAACGATATGAAAAAGATTCCCGAAGAGATGGACAGAAGTCTAGTATAGAAGAGAATGGGTAACAGAAAAGTGCAAGAACACATCTTACTGAATAAAAATAAAGAGTGACAGGGAGCACATTACTGTTGCACTTTATTCGCCTTCGCACGTGGAAGATGAAAAAAAAAAACTGAAAGAATAAAAAAGAAGGCAAGCAGGCCGCAAAATATAGAAAGAAGAAACCATCTCCTTGACCCACTGACTCTACTCTTTATTTTTTTCTTCTTCTTCTTTTTTTTTCATCTTTACATTTAAAATTCACCACCGCAGAAAAAGATAAGGCAGCGAGAGAGAACGTTACGTTTGCTATGACTTTCTTGGCATGCAAGTGCAAGAGAAAACTCTTTCTCTTTCTCTCTCTCTTCCTTTGAAATTCTTTCTCTTTCTCTCGCTGTGTAGTCCCGAGGGAGAAGGTGGAGGAGGAGGAGGGGAATAGAAGAGCACAATGGGATGCGCGAAAAGCATCGGATGGGCGGCCACGTGGCGTGAGAAAAGAAGCGCTCGTTTCTCGGCAGCCATGGCAGAAGAAGAAGCAACGCTTCGCAATTTTCTTTCTCTTTCTTTCTTTCTTTCTTTCTTTCTCCATCTCTTCCTCTTGTGCTACTTCTCGGCACCGGCAAAGCAAAAAAAAGAAAAGGAGCTTGGATGTAGATATATGTATATATATATAAGCCGGAAGTCTTTCTGGCAGGAGGCCAGGAATGCGCGAGCGCCCCGGAAACTTAACGAGTGGATTAAGAAAATAACGTTACGTGGGACGAAAACAGTAATTTTTGTATTTCGTCTTCTTTCTCCCCCACCTCCTCTACTCTCCTTCCATCCCCCTTCCATCTTCTTTCGTACTGAAACTCGGGCAATGACTCTTCTTTACCTCGGCTGGAGAATACCAGACGCGCCTTTTTTTTTTTACATCGCGAGAGAAAAGAAGAACGAGCTGGTTCGCGCATACAGCTATACATTTGTCTATGTGTGTACTGTTACTGGGCTGTGTATACTTGGACTATGTGTGCGTGTAAGTAGCAATGTGTATATGTATTTCTCTTTAGCTTAATACTGCTTCTGGAATATTAACGGGCACCCAGTTGCGCACTGCTACTGCTGCTGCTGTTTTTTTTGTGTACTATACGCTTTGTTACCACACAGATAGCAAGAGAACTAGATTAGTAGGTGTTTGTTGTTTCATGCATAGAACTTACTTTATTTTTTCTTCGAGATATTTTCATTATTTTAATTGATTTTATTCGATGTTTGAGTGACGTAATGCTTATTTGTAGATAAAAAAATTATAAGAATTTTTTTGTTTAATTTTGTTAATTTTTTATACTCCAGTTTTTTCTTTTTTTTTTATATTTGCATAACTTTTTTAAATGTAAAATGAAAAAAAATGTATTCAGGAAGTGACATTTTGTTAAATTGGATCGTTTTCGTAGAAATTTTAGAAAGATTAAAAAAAGAGACAGAAAAGAAGCAGGTAGCAAAAAAAAAAAAAAAAAAAAAATCTTGACAGTAGCCAGAACTTTCTTGGATAGAATAAAAATTCTATACTTTTGGTAAATTCGAAGAAGATATACTGGTTTTAGTAAAATTATTAAATTTTGCAGAAACTTGTGAATTTTTTTTCATCAAATTTAAATAATTATATTAACAGTTGATTGAGTGATATTTTAACATTTTTTTATTTTATTTTTTTGTTAAAATCATTATTTTATTTTACTTGCAACAAAAAGTCTTATAAACCATTATTTCAACTGTATTTTATTTTTAAAGAAAGAATTTAAATTGTAATGGACAGGAGGAAGGAAGGAATATAAGACGCAAGAAAAAAAAAGAAAGTGCCGTAAAGTTGTGAGATCGCGAGTTGCGAAGCCAATTTAGTTTTGTAAAGTGTGCTCGTGATGCGTTGCAAACTCCGATGGCTTTCCGAAGAAATCCTCTTAGACGATAACGACTGCAGCTCGGCGTATAAGTGAGCTACTCTATATATACATCTACATATATGTATACCCGTATATAATATATGCACATTTACGTGGTTCAAGCGTAATCTCTCCTGCACGTGGATGGCATGTAGTATATAGTTACCAGTTGTGGCAGTGTGTGTGGACTTATGCTCGAAACATTTTACCGCGCATATGCAAATGATGAGATTTCGTTTTGCAGCAGTTGATTATTTGCGAAGAGAAATGGGAGGGGGGGAAGGGGATTTTGCTAATCCTCTTGATGTATATGGTATAGTGAATATGAAGGTGTATATGCGCTTGCACGCGTTGTAATAGATTCGCGGCTTTTCTACGTTTGTTATATTTATTGCAGATGCCTTGCAAAATTTTTCGTACTTATGAATTAATAAATTTTATTAGGTTTTTTGAGTTATTTAATTATATTTTAATTCATTTATTTATATATTTTTGAGCATAAAAATGTTAAATTTTATATTCGTAAATAACATTAACCCATTAAGTCCGGGACGCACAGTTTTTGACGTCTAAGTTCGAACTATCACCGTGGAATTAATTTTATTGAAAATAATTTGAAAACCACTGT
>JAPYZE010003463.1:0-12882 GCA_030522805.1 Leptomastidea abnormis | reverse complement strand
CGTGGATATAATTCCTCCACGTATTTACGTAGATATAAAATCATCCACGCGCTCGCGTGGATATAACTCGTCCACGTATGCGCGTGGATTAAAACCGTCCACGTATTTACGTGGATTAAAACCGTCTACGTGTATACGTCGATACAAGACAACTCATCCACGTAGTTACGTGGATTAAAACCGTCCACGTGTTTAGGTGGATTTAAATTGTCCTTATATTTTATCTATAAATATTCTCGCACTACTTGTGTACATATGTATGTTTTTCTTGGGCATCGGTGAACAGCTATATAAAGAGTGTTAGAGAATCCACTGTTCAAAGGGAGATAGCGATTTAAAATTGAATTGAAGGTTTAAACGCTAACTTCAGAGTTATCAAAAAATTTCATTGGCGGAATGATTAAGGGGTGGTCTATTTTATAGCTTATACTTCTGTGCAATGAATTTGATTGGTTTAGCTTATTGTATAGGGGAATGTAAAGTTAAAGACCGTTTCAAATTAATTTTATTACAAATTAAAAGAAGTCACAAATTAAAAAAAGAATAACAAATTAAAAAAAAAGAAATGATAAAAGCACGTGTTGGATAAATTTCAATTTTATTTTTTGTAAAAAATTGCAGCCCATTTAATTCCTGTGCAGTTTAAAAGAAAAAGAAGGAAAAAAGTATAATGAATTTATCTTACACAGCGCGCTCTTACTTTAACTTTCCCGCATGTTGAGTATTTAAAGTTTATAAACAATCAGTATATACTGATTGGTCAAATGTCGACCAATCACATCACGAATAAAAAGCGAATCACCTCTTTTTATATTAAAAAGGATTATGTTTTGTAAAAAATTGAAGTCCCAGAAAATTCTTGCATAACTGTGTTAGCAGTATATTTGCTTTACAACAAAACCTTCCTTGTCGGAGACTTGAAAATTAAAATTTAAAGATGGAAAAAATTTAAAAAATTTAAAAAAATTTAACATGTTAAAATAATAATCTCAATAAAACTTCAAATGTTATTAATAGTATATTATTACGCATCTAGGCAGGTAAAGCAAAGAAGGTCCCAGATCAGGATATTAAAGCTTGATGCGAAGCCGAGGCTGGGAACCTGGTGATCTGATTCTTTATTCCCTGCCGTGGTGCGTATTATACGACTTTTTCGCTCAAAGCAGATGGGGAGCAACAACTTTCTTTCGTGCAGTGGCTGGAAAGTTGGCGCTTCCCGACTCTCGACTGGAGGACGGAAAAGTGACATTGATAAAAATTGTTAAAAAAAATGTTTGTCCTGTAATATTGTTTACAAATACTGAGGATAAATTCTATAGTTATATTTTAAAAGTGATATAGATACTTTGAAAAATGTACTTCGGCTTTTTTTTATGAAACAAATGTGCTAATTCATGTTTTTTAAAATTGAAGCTTTATACAAATTAATGCTACTCAGTCTCCGATCTGTGCGCGCGTAAGCGTACTCTTCAGATTCTAGTCCCAAATAAAAGCGTCACATGAACTAAGTGATGTTTATAGGATTTAAGAAAAAAAACGTGAGCTTTATTATAAAGAATTAATTTAATTTTTCTTTTTTTATATATTAATGTATGACAAAATCGTCAGTTCAGTGACATACTACGAGACCACATGGTTGGTACAGGTTAGATGCACTGAGCTTACCACACTAGCTAAAAAAAATTAAAAACTGATTTTCCATAAGGTTACGTGTTAAAATCTGCGATATAAAAATATTTATTTCTAGTCTCTCAAGTACCCTCATGCTCTGAAATTTAACTGAATCATTTTTAAGTTATTTATAATTTATAAAAAAAAAATTCAACCCGATTGCAATGTTAATTCTATTTGCCATATAGAACTCCCTTAACTACAGATACACTCATTTATTCTTTAATTTTTAGCACTTTCAAATATATATATAACATAGGGCTTCGCCCCTCTGCTTGCTCCGCTCTCCAACGACACCAGCTCCTCATAGACACGCTGCTGTTATTCTTTTTATACTGAAATAAGTCAGCACACCAAGTTTCATCAAAATCCATCACCCGAAGTCCTGACTCACTCCTTGTCAGATGATTTATAAAAAACTAAAAAAAATTAGGTTAATTTATTCTATCAAGAGATTTTATTGCCACAAAAATAATAAAAATCAAAATTTAAACATACAAAGCTTAAAGAAAAAATTGTAACAACAATAAGTTAATTAAGTGGCATATCATTAATAATTTTTTTAAGCAGTTTAGTTGTTTGTTTTTTGCAACCCTGCAAGTTTTAATATAGTATTTTGTATTTTAGGCAGATGTAACTAAAATTTAATTTTTTATAATGTTAAAATAAAATTAAATATTTTATACTATTTCGTGTGTTAAAATTTCATCGCGCATGGTAAAACCTAGTAAAATATTAATAAATTTTAAATAATATGATTTATTTTACAAACTAGAGTTGTTTTGCGCACTCTCGCATTGTTGAGCACAACATAAATTTAAACCTTATGATTAAAAAATTAAACTTTTACTATATTGCAACTTTTTCTCATTTTCATTAAAATTTTTCTTAAGAACTAACGAAACGGTGAAATTTAAGGTTCCATTTTTAGTTTACTCTTTTGAAAAAAAAATAACTAACAATTTATTTTTATTATTATGACTATGATAAATATAATTTAAGGTTTCTATAGGGGAGACCAGGGCAAGGTCAAAACAGGGTGAAGTTATAATTTTTGCCAGAGTGATGTTAAAATTGTTTGCTTATGAGCTGCTCTATAACAAAAAAATATAGAAAAATATTCTACAAAAAGTACTTGAAATTATCTTTAATTTGCGCTCTTGCTGGTTCAAAAAGCTTGTCTAGATCCAAACTTATAAAATTGAAATTTAACGAAAAAATAGTATTTAAAATTATTATTTTTTGAGATAAATAGCTTTTAACATGTAAATCGCACTAAAAATAGCTTGTTACATAAAATCTTCTTTAACTTTGGATCTAGACAAGCTTTCTTAACTAGTCAGGGCTGAAATTATAGCTGAGTTCAAGGCCTTTAATTTAAGTTGTTATTTAATAAATTTTGTATTTATAAAACTAGAACCGTTTAGCGCGCTTCGCGCTAGTTAATTGCTGAGCACAACGTAGCCTTAATTGAAATCTTACCATCAAAAAAATTAAACTTTTCGTTTACTCTTTAAAAAAAAAAAATTATCTCTAGCATTTAATTTTTTCCCTTTTTCAATTCTATTTACGATGTTTTCAATGTAGTATAATAGGTTAGCGCGTGTTAAAGGAGGCTTGTCGTTATTTTTTGTTTATGTTTTTGTATATATTTATGCAGATTCGTTACCAAAATTTGAACAGCAGCCATAATCACATCACGAATAAACGGGCTTCACTTTTCGGTCATCTCAATTTTATATAACCGAAATTTACACATTATGTTCAAAGATTTATAAAAAGAATTGTAATTTCATTAAATATCTCAGGGAAAGAGAATTAAATCATTAGCTTCCCTGCCAAATTATTTTCTTTATAATAAATTTAACTGAAAAATTAAAAAAGTAATATTATTTATTGATCAAAACCAAATAAATAGCAAGTACGCGCGTTTTGCAATACCGCCATCTATACAAACAGTGGTGTCAATTCTAGAAAACTAAAACATGCGAAAAATATCAAGACAAGATGTTCGTATATTTACTTTAACTTCAGTTGGACTGACTTCTAGGAATCCCAGCACTTTTATGTAGGATATTTGAACAAACAAGTTTCAACTAGTACGTAACTACTTATCAAGTCGTAATTTTTAGCCTGTAAAAGTAGTGATACTTACAACAATACAAATTGTTTAAAATAAGAATTGTAAGTACGGTTGATGAACAGCATGGCTGATCATAATTTTGTTTTGAACCAACAGTTTGAATCTTGGAATGAGGTACAAGATTTTGTAAATGAATATAAAAAAAAAACTGGTTATAAAATATCGTGCAATGATAGTAGAAAAATGAAAGGTGATAATCCTTCATTTGAATACAAGTATAAAGTGTATAATTGCTCGAAGTCTGGTGAAGTAAGAAGACGAGGAAAAGGTTTAGTGGAAAGAGAGTGAGTATAATAATAATAATGAGATAAATCCTTGTAAATTCCTCTCTAATCCTTTTCTAAATATTTTTTAAACTTAATATTTTCAGGTCCCAAAAAACAAAGTGCCCTTTTATGGTTCGTATTAAAATTTCAAGCAATCAAGAAAAATTAGAAGTTTCAAATCTTATTTCTGAACATAAACACACTTTAGTAAGTATTTTTCTTATACTAATCTAATTAGTATGAAACAAATATTAAAATAAAAATTTGTTCTTATACATTTAAAATTATAGCCTACAATATCTCTTCTTGTTTTATTGAAATTTATTTTTAAAAAATTTTTTCAGCTCTCTAGTAGTGAACTTAGTGAAAGTTCAAAAGATCAAGAACAAGAAAAAAGTAATACCGAGCATAAACCTGTGCAATTACGAGATAACCCAGGAGATTTAAAGGTTATTTCTGCGAGTGGTCATGGAAATCAGGATTCACCAACTAGAGTTGAGATTGATCAAAATGTCATGGGAAGTAGCATAGATAATGCATCGACTGTTGTCGCACAAGCTACTAACACCTTAAGTGACGAAGGATCAAATGGTTTTGATGAAAGTGTTGTTTACATAAGTTCATCACAGGTGAGATCTAATATTTCACATTAATATACTTATGTTTTACTGCAAAATTTTTAATTCATTTTCTATAATCATGAATGTGCAATTCTATTTACAGACTGATGACATAAATAATAAGTTGCAAAAAAAAGATAAAACAACCTTGGACAATCAAAAATCAGAAGCTTCAGCAGCTACTCTTGATGATGCCGTAGCTAAGTCACTAAAGGTATGATCAATTATTCTTTTTTAATATACATGAGTTTTGACAGGCAATTTTATATTTAGTTTCTATTGTCATCAATGTGCATTTTTATTTACAGGTTGATAATAAATTGGAGAATATTAGTAATGATTTCATGGGAAGTAGCACAGGTAGTGCATCGACTGGTATTGTACAAGCTACTAATACTCCAAATGACAAAGGATCCAATGAGTCAGACTTAGATCTTAATAAAAGTGTTATTTGGTTGAAAAGTTCACAGGTGAGATCAAATATTTCACACTAATATTCTTATGTTGTACAATAGTATTTTTAATTTATTTCCTTTAATAATGAATGTGAATTTTTATTTACAGATTGATAATCTAACTAATAAGTTGCAAAAAAAAGATAAGCCAACCTTAGAAAACCAAAAATCAGAAGCTTCAACAGCTACTCTTGATGATGCCGTAGCTAAGTCACAAAAGGTATGATCAATTATTCTTTTTTAATATACATGTGTTTTGCTAGGCAATTCTTTGTAAGGTTTCTATTGTCATAAATTTTCATTTTTATTTACAGGTTGATCTAATGAATCCCAAAATTATTAAAAGAGGTAGAGGAAGGCCAAAAGGACCATCAAAATCTGCTATTGGTTTACCGATATCAAAAAAAGAAAAAAAAAGTTATAAAAGTTTGAAAGCCGGAGAAAAAGCTAAACAAATTTTATTTTGGCTTAGTATTTCTGATAAAGTCATACAATCAATATTATCTGGCGAATCTATTTTAAAATTGCACCTTGTTGAAGAAAAATTGAATGGCTTGTGTGAGTCATTTTTAGATGACGATGTAAAAATAGAAGTTGCAGAGCCATATTTTGAAGCACCAGCATACGCAGCTTTAAAAAATAAAATTGCAGAGAAAAAGAAAAAACCTATTTTTACATGTAAATTTTGCAAAGATAAGATGCTTGATGATGATGAAGTTGATGCAATCCAATGCAGCAGCTGTTTGTATTGGTTTCATGCTAACTGTGTTAATTTAAAATTGACCAAGAAAATAAAAAAAAAGGATTGGTATTGTTCCGCATGCCAATAAGTTTATCCTTAAAAAATGGGAAACTTGAATTTTTTGAAAAGAACTTGAATGTCCAAATGTTTTTATAATTTAATTATTTTATATTCCATTGCATTGTTTTATCAACAATTTAATTTGATTTAAAATTGTATTCTTCTTACCAAATTACACAAATGTATTGTTTTAAAAATATTTTGAAAAAACTTTTTTGAAATGTAAAATTTTTATATAATAAAATATTAATATATGAATGATAAATAATTGTATTTATTTTGAATAAACACTTTGTAACAAATATATTTTTCATTTATATTTTTACCTTTATAAATTGAAAATAAATATAAGTCTAAAAAATGAGATAATTGGATGTTGCATTTTAATAAGTCAGATTGAAAATATAATTTAAATGCCTGTCTAGAACCGAGCTTTATCAAAAGCTGGAAGAAAAAAAGAAAAATTTAATTTATTAAAACAAATTTGCCATTTAGATTTTTTATCAACTAAAAATAAAAGTTATTACAAAATAGATATTTTAAAAAACTGCTTAAATTTCTATTGGTAATCTTTCAAATATATTAACCAATTAGAGACTAAGTTTATAACAGCTGATTCAAGAGAAGACATTAATTGCATACTTATCAATTTTCTAAAAGTAACATTTAATTAATTAGTAATTGAATAAGCATTAGCAAGATTTATTGACATACACCATGTAAGAAATTATAAGCTCGTTATCTCAATAAATTATTGCTCTATAGTTACAATCATTAAAACTATCTATACATCTTGAAAAGACATTAGTTACCAGTGTACTTATATGTCGTTTTAACATTCATTTAATAAAGTAAATATTGTCATATACTCGTTACATTTGTTTTAAATTTTAGACATCAAATTGAAAATGCAGTATTGTATTTTGATGTCTGCTCAGCCTTACCTAGATTGGACAGTTGTCGGTAATGGTCAATTAATCAACCAAACTGTTTTTTTATCAAAGTAAATCATATCAGAGATTATATCTATATAATTTTCTATGCATAAAACAAACAAAATCCACTAAAATTTTTTTGGTACCAGCAAAAAGACATTGCAAAATGTTTTTTTTTTTTTTTTTAATCTACAACAGAAAAAATAAATAATTGCTGTAAATGAAATATAACGTGGATTAAAACCAAATTTAGTAAGTTAGATTATGTATTTTATTCTTTCTATTTTTTTACGCATAAAAGTTGAAATTTTAATTGATTTACAGATATTTTATTCATTATAATGTAGTTTTTTACTCTTAGTTGTCTAGCATGATTGACTAAATCCTTTTTATTAAAAGTTACTTGCTTTGATTCACCAAGTCTAAATTTAGTTGTACTTATTTTGAAATTGGGTGCTTTTACTAATGACTCAACTTTTTCAGTAACAGCTTTTTTATAAACTTCTTCATCACTTAGCACAGGCCCAATTTTTTTCACTAACTTTGTGGCAATTACTTTTATACCAAGTATTGGAGTGTAAATTTTAAGATTTCATGACTTGAATTGGAAAAGTTTATATTTCTAACGTTCCTTTAAATCCTGATTTTATCTGTAACATTGTCCTTATTACCAAAACGATTAAAAACTATGCTGGTGTTTCTTTTAAAAATTTCCTTATCTAGACCAGTTAAATTGAATGTTGAACTACTAGAATTTGGAGATTCTGTTATATCTTTGGTGCTCAAGACCATGCTGTCCCCTAATCAATGAAAAACTTTTTTTATTCGAAAGCTTTCTTTAAGATTTTTTGACTTCTTACTATTTTTCTTTTTGGCATTATTACCTTCCACTCAACATTTCCAGTATTTCTTTTAAGACAATTGGTTGTTTCATTATGAATCCACTTTCTGATCATGCTTTTTTTTCTTCTTTGCTATCACATTTTGTCTTCAAAGCAACAACAGTTTTTGGTTTTTGAGAATTATCACCGTAGTTTGAATACATTCTTGAGTGCTGTGCAACCAAAGCAAGCTTTATCTTTGCTTAAACAATAGGTTAAAACAGTAAAACTTGTTACTGACTTTTTACCTTGATTGGAGCATCTAATTCGACTTTTGTTGTGGAAGCTGGTTATACTGGTGCTATAGAGAAATACTTTTTTTTAACCACAAGTTTGCACCAACTTTCCCAACACTGCTAGGTGAATCCTCTGTTTTACTGACCATTGATTTCTTACACGAGTTTTCTTTGACATCTCCTTTAGGTTTGGCTTATTCGAGTCTGGCAACATATCTGACTGTACCCTGTTGTTAGAAAATATAACCGCTTCTTGTCGCAACGTCGGACGAAAAGCTATTATTTTTGAAGAACTTAACCCATTAAGCCGAGAGTGGAGCGTTTATCTTTCTCGCGAAGAATTTTCTCCAGTCACTAGTAATTGCCAGGCCAATCACATTCTGAGTTTAATGTCTCTCAAAAAGACGATCATCTTTATCCAAATGCGCCGCTATACAGCACGTTCATGGCTGCCTCGCATACTTAACTACTTTTATACAGTTAATTACAAACTTTAAGAAAACATTATATTGTAACTAACACATGGTACAATGATTTATTTCTAGTTTCTGTTTACACGCTTGCGGTGGTTTTTAATAGTACATCTTAATATGCGACTATTAATACGACCTTTTCTTTTAGGTGGTAATGATACACTAATATTTTTGATATTGTATCAGGCGATGAAACTTCTTCCGATATATTTAGTTTTTCTAACGATTTGTTTAATGATGAAGTTGTTTTTTTTCCTGATTTTGATTTTTAATTGATTTTAAATAATTTATGGTATTATCTAAATCAGAATTATTATTTCTGTCAAATATCGTCAAAACGTAGGTCAATATCTCTAATTTTTTGGCATATGCCTCTTCATAGGTTTCTAAGGCAGAAGCAAGCAAATTATCACAAATAATTTTAAGTTTTCTCTTCCTTTCATATAAATTAAGATGTTTTCTTCTTTTTACCTTTTTAACTTCAACTTTTTTTTTATTCCCATCTGACTCAGTAGGTTGTAATGGCATGTTAATTTGATCGCTTTTAATTTTCCATCTTGCATGGCATAAATTCTCATTGTAAAATGAGAAGTTGAAATTTTTTCGACAAGCAAATATGTGCCTGCAAGGCAAAAACATGCTTATCCTTTCGAAGCATTGGCAACAATCTATATTTGTATAAAAGATCTCTCCATCTTTTTGAAATTTACAAAACAAAGTTTCTATATCAATTTCAAGAAAATTAATATATTCAAATAATTCGAATTCTTTTACTACTTTATCGTATGCATAAGGTGTCAAAATGTTTTTATAATTGAAAATTTCTTGTTGAACGATTTCTGATTGTTGTGAAACTTGTTTTGTTGGAACTTTTAATATTGATTGAATATCTTTATAATTCATCTCAAGACATCTATGCAAATTCCACTTGAAAAATTGATGTATAAAATTTTCTAAAGATAATGATTTATCTAAAAAATTTTTTAATTTATTATTTATGCTTTCAATTCTGTTATTTGTTAGATTACCAAAATTGTATTTGAAAATATAACATTTGACCCATTCCTTTTGAATGGGTTTCCAATTTTTTTCAAAGTATTCAATAACTTTTTTAGGTGCAACACTTAATAATTGTCTATTACATTCTTCATAAATAGAAGGATTACGACTTTTCACCATTTTATTGATAATAAAAAGAATTTCTTCTCTCAAATCATTTGTTATTGACATTTTTTGCGTTGTGATTTCCCGACTAAAAATTTTAAGTGTGTGGTACTGGCATATAAACAAATCAACATCCGGGAAAACTTCTTTGATAACACTTCTCTCCAACAAATCTTTATCTGACATAACTCCTTTTATATTATTGCAAGCATTTTTATTAAGTTCCTTAAAAGTTTCGAAAAACCACTTAATCACAGGTCTTGTTTCATTTGTTAAAATTCCGACGCCGACTACCTGAGTTCTGCCATTATTATCCTCAATAACTATCAACATTAATGTATATCTCTGATTGAAGATTTTGTATGTTGCATCCACAAATAAAATTTCTGGATAATCAGTCATATTTTTCTGCATATTTTTAGTAGAAAAAAATAAACCTTCAAAACTATTTCCATCAGCTAGAACTCGAACATCGGCATCTGTAAACATCTTTCATAAAATATTCTACATAAAAGCAGACAAAATTCATTAAAATCATTAAAGTACATTTACCGTAATCTTTTTCTAATATTGACACAACATTGCTAATATTTTCTTCTTTTTCTAAATTATCGAATGAAGCTTTGATATTATTAATATCTTTTCTCCGGATATTTTTATTAAGTTTATCTTGAAAAAATATTTGTAATTTTGAAGTTTTGGCACCGAGTCGTATAAACTGATTTATTTCTTGTTTACTGGCATTGTCTAATTGCCTATTTTCAGGCAAGTCTTGAAAATAATGCTGCACATAGAATAAAATTATTATTATAATTATTATTATTTTTATTATTATTTATCAATTATAAAATGATTAGCTATTCAACGTACTTCAAGGCCTTCATGATTTGTATGCTTTTCATTAAATTTAACAATGCTATAGCAATTTTCATCTGCTAAAAAACTGATTGATATAAATGCTTGACAATTTCTTTTGAAAGTGCTAAAAATTAAAGAATAAATGTGTGTATCTGTAGTTAATTGATGATTGTTTGAATGGTTAATATAAAAATATTAAAAAAAATATTACAAAAATAAATCTAGACTAAAATTAAAATATATATAAAATGGAAAAGGAAGTAGATAAAATATAACTTACTTAGAGCTTCTTTCACCTGTTGATGTTGATTGTCTTACAGGCCCATATTTACATTTTAATTCAATGCTCCAAAAAGTCAAATTTGGGTTCGTTGACGTTACCCCTTTAGATTTCAAAGTTTTTGATCTATTTTTTGTAAAAACTTGCTTATGAAAGTTTTGATATTTTTCCAAAAAAATTTTTAATTCATCATCACTTTAGAATTTTTTACCATGTAAAGAGAACTAAAATAAAACTCTTGTATAATACATATATTTACACTGCAATTTTTATGCAGCATTTGATTTTAAATTATAAATTAATTATATAAATATGGCAAAACAAATCAGATGAGAAATGAACATAACCTACTTCATTAGTAGTATCCATTATAGTTCATTCTATAAATAAGGTTGTCAACTCTAATATTTTGATTTATAGCAACACTTAAACAGTGAAAAAAGGTTACAAGTCTATGCTTTTTACTCTTTGCATAATTTATAACAAAATCTGAGGCAAATAAAAATGCTGTTGAATTTTCTTCATATTAAAAACCTATAACATAAACATGATAAACTAGAATATTGTTAAGTTTTATGAAATGTATACTAATAATATAGGTTACACTTACACTAAGAGACGTATAGGTTGCAAGTGAACCGATGTTTTCTTCTTATTTTTTGTCTACCGATGTACCGATATAGCGACTGGCAACTGGAAAAAGATAAAGATTTTTTTTTTACTAAGGATGCAGTCGCGATGTTACGATTCCAATGCAGTACTGAAGGCGGATTTTGCAAAAGGCAGAACAGAACAAAGATGCGGTAAATAAATGCGGCTTTCTGGATGAGGTGCGAAAAGCAACACTTCTTGCGAAGTTCGCGAAATCTTGATTGAAAAAAAAACCAAAGCCTATTTGACTTTTGCTTCTCGCATATTACAAGTCCGTGAACTCTTTTTCTTTTCAACTCTTTCTTTGCATATATAGGTAGATACACTGTACGTGCACTGTAGGAATTAACTTGCAAGATGAAGACCCCTCTGGATTTTGAAATTGTCAAACCCCTAGTGAAGCGAGCTAAGTTGCTGATTATATTATAAGTAGTAAGGCAGCAATTACATATAGGACGCGGATTCTTGCAGAGCGGGCGAAGTCTTAGCCGATCAGGGACATTCCCCTGTCTGTGTCACTACCGCAAACCGCCTAAACATTAGATGAGCCCCTCACAGCCGGGCTTAGGCAGCTATGGGCGCTCACTTTTCAAAATAAAAAAAACGCCTACGCCAAGCTTTGAGTGCCCATTATGGTGTTGCTAACATTAACGATATAAAAAGTGTGTTATGTACGTATTTATGTACGTGTATTACAGTATTATATATAAATATACTCGAGGACGATTCTTTGCAACGTCGCATAGATTTTAAGCTGTATGTGCTCCGCCGATAAGTAAGAATCATGATTATAAATAAAAAAAAAATTGGTGCAACGTTACATATTTCGGGTCTCTACGGGAAAGAATCAATTGTATTCAAAAGTATTTTTTTTTAATACGTAGTTTTAACAATTATACAGACGGTGAATAGAGCGCGCGAAGCACGCTTAGATTAGACTAGAAAAAAAATTTTGTTTATTTGTAAAATAAATCATATTATTAATAAATTATTAATATTTTATTATAATATGATCGCATTGGCAATAATGTTATCAAAGTTTTATACTTTTTTAAAGCTTTAATAGATTTATTTTCATGTTATCTACTTTCATTTTTTATAGTTTGAAAAAACTTATTTAAATGTAAAAAAAATATACATTTTTTATCACTCCTGATCAGCTGTGCAAATTTCAATTGCACTTCCTAATCGGAAGATGATAAAAAATAGTATACGCACCATCACCAGGTTCCCGCCCCTCGGCTTTGCCTCCGGCGGAATATCCTGGTGATCTTGGCCTTCTTAATTTTTGTTTCCTAGGTATGTAATATACTATTTCCCTACCGATAAATAATGGCCTTATTATTGACTTAAGGAGGTTCATGACTTATGGCGAAAATGCAGAAAACTCGATGAAACTTGGAAATATACATCTTTAGGATATCACGAATACGTATAAATTTTTTCA
>JAPYZE010003462.1:0-12883 GCA_030522805.1 Leptomastidea abnormis | reverse complement strand
GCCTGAGTTCTGACTGGGCACCCACGTCACATTGCGTAGGCCTGGACGCCCAGCCCGAACTCCTGCACACCTCCCGCTCACGTTGTTATGGCAGAAAAATAAATCCCTTAACTTACAAACATACACAATATGAAATTTCATAATCAATCAACAAGTATATAAACTGTATCCAAGAGTTTAGTTATATATAGTCAAATGCAACACAGTAGTCGATATATCGAACAGTAAGTAGTATGTAGTAGTAGGGTAGTTGCGCAATTTTATATAGTCTTTTATGTTAAATACAAAGTTAATAGTATCTCGTAACTTTAATGCATCTCTGTCTCTCTCTCTCTCTTTTAGTTCTCTGTTTATACATAAAACGAAGCTTACGTATTATACACAATTATTATATATTCAATGCACCGGAAGAAGTTGTTTGTCTTTATATATACCTACTTTGTCTATATGATGGAATTGATTGGTATTACGTGTTTTGTCATTTTGTTTACTATTGTTACTGACAGATGTTGTACATTTGTTTTTTCTCTTCTTGTAAATTGATTATATCTAATTGCATAATTCTTTTTTTTAGTTTATCATTAATTATTTTTTATTCTAATTTAATATTTTTTCATATTTTTGTTTATTTTTTTATTTAAAAAAAAAACATGTTTACTTGACTTATTAGTTAAATTTTGGGGAAGGACGTTTCTTTGTAATTTTAGCAAAGACGGCACATCGTAAAAAAAAAAGAATATAAAAACCGAGAGTATAAAAAAGACACGTGTTACCACCACGTTAGTGTGTTTGACTGTGTGTGTGTGTCGAAAGGTGATGAGGAACTATATAGATGACGAGCCAAACAAAACGCAAATATTTCTACGCCCTACTTCGTTTATATATCAAAGATACATTGTCAGCTTTCAAATGACATACACAACGAGGTCAAAATATTTTTTTAAATTATTCGTATACAAAAATACAACAACAACAACAACAACAAAAAAAGAAGAAAATTATTCAATAAAATAATCAATTAATTTAAATCATTCAAAATAATTATTCACATAATTTTACGAAAATGTAATATAACTAACAGTTGAAATGTCAATTATACAAATTGAACTATAAACTTGTCATCACAATATAATTCTCTTCTATATACTAGATATTCAGTCAACCCTTAATACTCATGTAAACTTCAAATCAATTTATCGAACGCGCAATGTATAATACACGTACCATTACGCAATCGTTATACAGTTGAATGAATACTACTCTATTCTTTTCTCTCTCATATATATATATATATATATATATATATATATATATATATATATATAAATATCAAGATTTAAAAAATAATAATGCCATTACGTATAAATTATAATCTACAGAGTAAAAAAGCTCATCATACATTAAAATAAAAAAAAGAAGAAAAAGCAACCAG
Organism: Leptomastidea abnormis; assembly: GCA_030522805.1. Classification (NCBI taxonomy): domain Eukaryota; kingdom Metazoa; phylum Arthropoda; class Insecta; order Hymenoptera; family Encyrtidae; genus Leptomastidea; species Leptomastidea abnormis. Next base: position 11,451 of record JAPYZE010003462.1, on the reverse strand, counting down.
CGACCTAGTTATATATCTCTTACAATTTTGCACGTGTGTACCTACATATATAAGAGCGAATGAGAAGAACAAAAAAAAAAAGAAAAAAAAATAGATCTAAGTCGTAGGGGACAAGGAAAAGAGAGCTCACACGCGAAGGCGAAGTTCACGCGTGGCCTATAAAAAGCAGCCGGTTACACCGCACACACTCGCGTATAGGCTTTATTTAAAGCTGTGACGCCTGTGACCAGCAGGTATATGTATAGGTATACTATATGGGCTAGTAGAATTATAATGATTGATATGTATAAGAGAGCTTGTTTGTATGTGCGGATAGATGGGAATTTTTACATATTTTTTTATTTTATATTAATTTTTATTTGTAAATTTTATGGATTGTTAGATTGTTGTTTTGTTTTAATTAATTGAGGATATAATGTATTATCTTGAGTCATTTTTTAACAATTTTAGAATTTTGCGAGTAATTGTGCATTCATTTGTAGTAGAGTAGATAAGATGTTCGAGCTTTTGATGCGAAAAAAAAGAGACATGTTTCGCGTGATGATATTCTTATGTAAAGAGTTTGATATGTGTATAACGTTTATAGTAAAAAGAAAATTGAGATATATATTTATTATGGGAAAGTATAGATATATTTTTGCAAGAGAGAAAGATAGAGTTAATGGAAACTTGATCGTCTGTGAAATAGACTTTCAATCGGTTGGAATTGACTAACGTATAAGACGTGTCAATTTTCATGGTGATTGCAAGCTGCGGTTTACCGAGAAAAAAAAAGATTGTGATATAAAATGGTATTTTAAAATGGAATTATATTGATGAGTTTTTTATTAAACAAATAGAAAAAAATTTAAATACTCTTTTTTTTCAATAAAAATAACATTACATGTTAAATTGTAATTACATTAAATTTAAAGTACATCCCCCTACGTGCAGATCAATTTTCAAGAGCGATTAGTAAATTTGATAAAATAAATGAAGCTACTGTACCATGACTAATTTAATAAATCATGAATATATACGAGAGAGGAAGAAATTATTAATATTCAAATATAATGTGCGAAAGTATATTTTACTCGATTTTATGTTCCGCATACATATGTATGTATATGTATACTTAAAACATAACTGGCGTTGAACCATAATTTTATTCAAGGTCCAAATTTATTCACTTTTTACCAGATTTATAAATAATTTTTTAACACTTTAATAATATAAAAGTTTAAAAATTTTCCATTGACGCATAATATATATCACACATTAATTATTTAGTTTTCTCTCTCTCTTTTTTTATTCTTATTATTATTCTCATTCGATATAGTGTCAGACACCGGAAATGATACCACGATTGAAATCAAACGAAAGCATCGGAAAGCCATTAGATCTTTTTTTTTCTTTTCTACAAAAAAAAAAAAAAATAACAGCTGCTTTCTGACGTGCTTTACAATTTTACCTCGTTATAAGTACAGCTGGAAAAACCTTGTTCTCGTATTATTATTATTATATTTTTTTCTTTCTATCTCAGACCATTTTCCAACCGGAAAACAATCGAGGTTCTTTTACTTTTTATCTTTGTCAGAAGGATAACGATTAAAGTTCGATTATACTGTGGTTTTTTATATGTGCTATATATCTATACACTAACGTATTTTTTTTTTTAATGCACAGTTTTGTGGCATGAAAATCATGTTAATTTTTAAAGTGATCGTTTCTGGTATTTTATGCAAATCGAAAGTTGTTTGATGTTTGTAATGTTACGATCGTACGAGACTAGACTTAATTTCATATTATGGCATGATATGCAATAGTAATTTTCTATTTTTTTTTTCCTTAATCTATAGATGATTTTTAATTAAATGGAATAATGTATTACTTATTTTTTCTTATATTTCTTGTCATACAAATATTTCTCATAATTTAAAATCATTATAACACTCTTGTCTCTTAAAATTTTTAAAATTGATAAAAACTTATATCTCATTTATACTAAATACACATGTACAAATAGTATATTTATATCTACTCTCAAAATATAATTATAAAAACAAACATAATATCACGCAATTAGTAAATAAAACGAACGCAAAACTTTCCTAAAGCTTTAACAACACACACAAAACAAAACTATTACGAACAAATAAGAACTTAATTAAAAAAAAAAAAAAATTGTTCTAACAACTTTGCTGAGTTCTACAAAAGCTTTATAATTCCAAGAATAACTCAATATACTAAGGAAAAGCTTAAACGTATAACTTTATAATTTAACTCGAAAGCTTTTTTTGTCATTTATTTTTATTCTTCTATTTTTTATTGTATTTCATTATTGCTTAACTTATTAATATAGAAAAAAATTATATATTTTTATTATTATTCCAACGTAATACATTAGTTTCTATATTTTATCAAAAAAACTAAATCTACACCTTCCTAAAAAATTAATCCCAAATACAGCAGCAGCTGTTTTTCATGAAAAAAGCAGAGCAAAAAACTAGCACACACAAAAGTTTGTCTGACACTGATAAGATCCATACCTATATATATAGGAGAGAAAGGTATTTATCAAAACCGATTGTTGATGTATATATATACAACCAAGGTAAAATCAGCCGACGATAAGAAAAAAAAACAATAAGTAAAAAAAAGGGCGTTACGATCGTATACCTATTACGTAGCATAGAGTGTGGCGCCAAAGAGTCCCTTATATATACAATCAGGGACTATGAAGCTTCGTATAGTCGCTGACTCATCGAGACAAAGTCTTTTTCTTTCACTCGTAACAAAGAGCTGTGGTTATGGAAAGCAAGAGGCGAAAGATAAAAGTGTACTTAAAAGATGAATAAAATGCCTGTACCGATATTTAATTTACTGAAAGGAAGAGTAATAATCAGCGTTGAATTTTTTTTAAAAAAAAAGGGTCTTTGATATATAAATATCTAATATAAAAAAATTTTGCTTTTAATACAATTTTATGATCTTGTAATTAGTATAATCGAATTAAAATTAATTATAATAATTTACAAGTATACTTTCTTTAATATCATTGTATATTTTAACATTAAAAAAAAGGTGTATTAACAAACGTACAACACGTGTGGTGTGTATATTTATTTGGCTCACGAAATCCAGCCACGTTATTTCATCAGCTGTTTCGTTTTATATATGTATATAGAAAGGCGCTTTCCATTATGTACATACTTATACTTGAGTTTTATGTTTTACTTGCATATGTATACCTACCATATATACTCGTTTCCGATTTAACGATATTTAAAGTTCTCTTCTATATAGACTATAAACTTTAAAATTTAAAGATTTTACAAATTTAATCATCATACACAAACTGCATAATATACATTATCCAATTTTGCTGAGATTTATATATCTGTATATAATTGATTTTTGAGTACATACAGATAGAAAATTGAGTTTAGTAACAATCTTAATCCATTGATATAACTTAATTCAAAATATTGCAGTGTATTTTGTATGTATCGTGTATGCACGATGGTATGAAATCATAATTCAGATACCGGTAAACTTTAAAATTAAATTTGAAAAGTCGTACGGTATTATATAGGTATTATCTATTATATATACAAGAAATAAAACGAACAGGAAACATTTGGCATTTTAACTAAGAAAACGACAACGACGATGACTAAAACGACAAACGTGTGCAAGTTGGCTTACTTGAACGTTTGTAATATATATTGGTAGCGGACGTGAAACTTTCCGTATGTATAATATACATATTAGAATACGGACGAACGAATGTATAAAAGAGAAGGAAGAGTAAGAGAAGAAAGTCTGTATGTGTTTTATCCATATACACATTTATGTAGATTTAAAGGCCTCGGCCAAGTTGAATCGTTTAGTCGAAAAGCTGTGTCTTATATACTCAGTTTTTTTTGGCAAGTGTGTGCCAAAAAAGCTTGGGGATCGTTTTTTGAATTTTATTTAGAAATGTGATATATGTTTTACTCTTATATACTATGTTTATGGGATCGTTTATTTTTCTTGTTAGTCTGGATTTATTCTGTTAGATTAGAAATAGAATTTTGAAATAGAAATGTCTTTTATTTTTTTCTCTTCTTTTTGCAAATTAATATTCGCTCAGTAAATTTTCACTTATTTTATTTTTTAAATGAGCTTGCAAAAAAAAAAGGAAAATCATTTTGCTTAAGAAATATTAATTTCATAAAATAAAACTTTGTTTCATTATAAAAACAATTTAAATTATTTATTATTTCTACTAAATTTTATAAAATTTATTAATTAACACACATATTAAATAATTTGATTAATAAAAATTAAAATCATTTTAAAAAACTCAATTTTATCGTCGTACAACGTTGCACAAACGTTATAATACATAAGTATAAATGTATGTACCATATACTATACACGAGTAACACGTGCACGTGCGCGCATTCGCACATACCAATCCTACCTCATACCTCAAAGCCTCGTGTCTATCTTTCCCCACCTTTTTTTGTCGTACGACGTCGACAAACTCCTTCCTTTTTTTTTTCTTTTTCTTCTCGCACGTGCGAGTATATAAGACTTGAACCTGACCTTTCTTTTAAGTATATATATATGTATATACGACGACTGCACCTACAAGGTATGGATGTGTGTGGAGTCATGTGGTTATATAGACTTTGCAGAACGAGAAAGGAAGATTGGTTTTTCTTTTCTGTAGGTTTTGTAGGCCGTCTTGAAGATTGTTTTTTTTTTTTTTTTTAGATAGGAGAAAAATGAGTTGAGTTTTATTTATTTCTTGCGGCTGTTTCGCTTTGTTCTTTTATCATTGATTTTTTGTCTTTCTTTTTTTTTTACATTTTCTTTAGTTTTTAAATTTTTAGAAATATGATAGTAGTTTATTTTAACAATTTTTTTAGTAGTTTTTATATAAATTCAGATTTTAAATTGAAAATAATATATTTTTTATTACACAATATATTTTTTATAAATTTCATTGTATTTTTTTTATGTATTTTGTTTCGTTATTGGAAATTTATTCAAATATTATAAAAAAATCATTTGTTCAGAACAAAAATTAAATAAAATGAACAATTAAAAAAAATCTATAGAACATAACTTTTATTAAAAATTATACTTTTAATCAAACATCTCAAAAAAAACATATACACACCCAATTAAAAAATATACACTCTACAAAACATCACATCTCCAAACTTCCTTATCTCTTTCTCTCCACATTTTTCTATAATTAAATTCTCCAACACATTCAAATATCTTAATAAAAAAATTCCTTCCTCTAACACAAAATCTAACAAAATATAATCTCAAGCATACAATAAAACAATTAAATATTCACATCTAGCAACTTCCTCAATATCCTTGATCAAAAATTTCTATTCGTTTGCAGAATCTACTTAAAGACTTACTATAAAATTCGTTTCTAAAATTTCCATTTCGCATTCGACACGTGTTAGAGAAAGTTTTTGCTAAAAGGTGAAACGTTTCAAGTATAGACAAGGAAAAGTAGCATGTATAGGTATGTCTCTTAGATTCTTCCAAGATGTTATCTTCATAAATATATTTTCATAATATAAATGTATATACATTCGAGGATCTTAGAAATTTAGCGGTTCGTTCTTTCGGATATTCGTATAACATTTATACGTCTAAGCGCGTGTGTGCGTTTGCGTAACATTTTTTTCCGAGGTCGAACTAGGATATTTCTAACCGACCCTGATGGTTCTATATAGCTATTCTGTTCTTCTTCTTTTTTTTATTTTTATTTTTTACTATTTTTTTTCTTTTTCATCTCTTGTTTCCCACTTCAGATCGGTATTCGTAGTATTCGTGTACGTACCTATGTAGAAAAAAAAGTTTAGGCACAAAACATTTTACAAACATATATATATATATATATACATATATATATATATACATTTAAATATATATGCGTGTATATGAAAGTTCCAATAATTCGATTTTCATTGTTTAACTATGTATATATGTATTTACGTTTACAACCAATAATATAACAACCACAAACTATACATCATGCTAAAAATATAACCCAGACAAAAATATTCTGTAACATATAGGTAAATATCACAAACGTTTATTTTGTAAATAGAAAAACTATTACGTGGACCTATAATCTAATATTAATTTTTAAAATATACCTATAAATATAAAAAAAAAAAATCGGTAATCGATGATCAATCGATAGCCTCATAAAAAATTGGATACCTCCACGTATTTATGAGTACACACATAAAAAAAAAAAAACAAAGCTAACTACCACATGTGTGCATATGTACAAACATATACCTGGGTTACCTATTTACGTAATCGAGAAACTCGGAAGAGGCCACATGTAGTAGCAGTAAAATAGGCTGCGCACACACAGGGAAAGTAATATAGTTGGGTTTGGGTTTTGAGGATGAACAAACACACAGGCGCACAAGTGATAGGTTATAGGTATATATCGGTTACGGATTCCCGGGGAAGCTATGTACGCGATGAGGGTCACGGGTTGCTCTGTGACGTTAATACTGTTCAGGCAGTGTATATTATCGATTTTTCTCTCTCCTTTCAACTCATATATATTATATACCTATGTCCTAAAGAGGTAGGTTCTTCTCTTACTCTCGTGGGAGTAACGAACTTATACTTGATATATGTTATAAATATACTTTACTTGACTTAAGGAATTACGGAAAATTTCATGTTAGATGCGTGGGAATAAAGACATGATATTTATTTTGAGAGACAATGTGTGTTAGATGATAGACGTCGCGACGTCTGATCTGCCTCTCTCTCTCTTTTTTTTTACTCTGCGTGGGGTATCCCTCATGGTTAAATTAGTATAGACGTCTGAAAGCTCATTGACTCTCTCACTTATACTCTTTTTTTTTTTCTTACGAACAATCAGACATCCTTTTTCTTCAATTTATCCAATCAATCTACTCGTTTTATATAGGTATATGTTCTCACTTATTTTCTAAGGCTTTCATTTTCATTTTGATTATGTGTATGACTTCTTGTGATTGAACAATTATTGTGTGTATGTTGATGATAACGATGATGCTGTTGAAATAAAAGTGCATTTTTTTGTGCGTTATGTAATAGAGTAAGGAATTTTTATTACAGAAACAATTTTTACATGTGTATTTAAAAAATTTATTGTTTACTTTAGAAATCTTATGAGTATACTTTTATGTACAAGTTAGATGGGGTAGGGTCTAGTATTAAAAGATTTTTCTTTTTTTTTCTATTTTACTTAAAACGACCTGCTAGAACGATAATTTTTTTTTTTTAATTTTCTGTTTGTGTATTCATAGAAAAGTTGACGTAAGTTACGATTTAAAGTCGGACAAAACAATGATCAAGTCAATACAAAGCCGACAAATAAATTTAACAATATAGCTTGGTATATATATATGTATAGTCTACTAAATTGTATTTTCAATTATAAGCTTTTAAAAAGATCAAGCTTAACTTTTGACAGTCAACAACAAGTCGTTCTTTATTTAAATCAAATAAATAAGACTGTATATTATATGTATAGAATGCAAGCACTGAATAAATTGATTTTAATGCAACAATACATTTTTTTTAACTTTAAATTAAAATAGCTGTGAGAATATTGTTCAATCGAGCAATGAAAAAATTTGTGATGAATTTTTATACTAAAATGCATGATTAAAATTTTAAAACGTCTTAATAGTTCTTACTTCACTTTTCATTTGGTTTTGTTATTATATATGACATGCATAGACATGCAAGATAAAATACACACAAAAAAAAAAAATGAATTAATAAAATAAATTGAAGCAAGTCATTCAGGTTTGTTAAAAGCTCGGTCACGAGATGCGTGTGTTACAAAAAAAATTCTCTTTTGGATAAAAAAGACTGGATAGACGTGATACTATACATATTTGTAAGCCGTTAATTTTCAACTTTTCCACTGAGACTGCGGCTGGAATAAAAAGAAAAATAAAATGAAGAAAACGTGATGATGGATACGATTTTATGTATTCGTGTGTGTACATATATATAGTGGAATCGAGTCATTTCCTCGTGACTGAAGAAACATGTAACAGGTTTGATTTGAGTAGACTGTATGTCGTCGGATGATATGTTAAGACTGTTGGAAAAGATATGTGTGAATAGATTGGAAATTTTTAGAATTATGTAGATTGACGTTTTGGATTTATTGGAATATTGGAAATTAGATGAGAGATATAAGTTTACTTTAATTTATTATTATTTTTTTTTTTAATAAATAAAATTTAACTTTTAGTAAATATTATAAATTATATTCTACATAAAAGTTTGATAATTTTAGTTATTCTTTTATTTTTTTATCGAATTCCAATTCGATTTATGCTTTGAAGACTTAATAGAGTAAAATAAAAGAATTTTTTGTGCGTCAAAAGTCACAAGGAAAGAGTAAAGAAATTTAAAGTGTAATATTTGGATATGTAAATAAAATCTTTTTACAATATGTTCAATAATGCAAATAGACGAGCATCCAGAGGTGACCTAAATACAATTATACTCGAATCAATAAATTTTGGAAACTGTCTATACATATCAATTTAATTTAAATATTTGTATAATTAAATGACAATTGTAAATATAATTAATTTTGATATATACTGAATAAATAAATGAATAAATAAATAAATAAATAAGGTCAATTTTGATGCCATTAAAATAATTAAATGGTTAAAATAATATTACTTATGCTACTTTCCAACGTTGTTCTAATGTTTTATCGATACAATATTTGATTTGTTCAAAATAAATATGAAATATCTTTAAAAATGATATGATAACATTATAGATGACTATAAATTTTGTCATACGTTTAATTAATTATATATTTTGAAGGTGCAAAAACTTATTTAATAAATTAATGAAGTTTACCAGGTATCACATTTTTTTAAGTATTTAGTATTTTTTAAGATTTATAAAATAGTACATTTTTATACAAGTGTATAAAAAATTATTTATAAGAAGCAATAGAAAACATAAGAAATATGTAATATCATATTTTTATAGCTTTTTTAAATACTTTAACAAGTAAATTTCAAGCTAAAGACTCGAAAGCTCAGAATGATATCAGAGGGGTTTGAACTTACGATCTGTAGATTTCGAAACTTGCACTATACCAATTGAGTCAGACCATGTCCATGCTTATTTTTTTCTTCTTCATTTAATTGTGAAAAATTAAAATTTCAATTGCCATTTGATTATTTTTATTTTATTTTTAATACTATAAAAAATTATTGAAGTAAATAATACTGCCACGTACGATAGCCAAGCAACTGTTTTTATACTAGATATTATTTTCAAATATCCAAACTTACATTTTTATTTATTTTTAAAAATATTAAGGTTGAAAAATTAACATATACATTTTTAATTTATTTTTCTACTAATTAAATTTATTAAATCATTAAATAACATTATTAAACATTTTACAACTAGTTCAATTATTTGCTAATCTGAGAATTAAAAAAAAATTGTCAAATAAATCATTAAAAATTAATTTATTTTTTTTGTACAATGAATAATACAATAAAATGTTTGAATATTAATTTTAAATAAGCATACGTACATCAACTATTAATATTCGACTATTCAAAATCTTAAATATTCTTTTTTCTTCTAAAACTTTGTTAGAACCTTGACACAAATTTTCTCATATTTTTTTTCCCATTAACCATCGCAGCAAACAAAACGCTTTATCACACTCTATTCTTTCAATTTTCCTCGACAATGATTCGAAAAATAAAAACAAGATAATAAAGCCCCGAATAAATAACTTCTAATAAGAAAAAAAAATAATAATAATAAAAATATGGTCAATTCTTCATTGCATTCAATTAGCAGTTACTTCTCATTTTTCTCTCTTACGACAAATCATCATTTCACGCTTCTTCTAACAAACGACATAACAACATGTCTATAAAGAACATCAGCTCGAGAGAATTGACGTGCTGTCGCTACATAACCGCGAAAAAAACGTGTGATTCGTCTATTCAAATTATTGACTATCAATATAAATTCCATAAATTTCCAACAAACTTAGGAGTTAGAAATCTTAACAAATAATAAATAAATAAAATCATCTTTTGTCATTTGGTATCAGTAAATCGTACATAAAAACACGAACTAAAGGGTAAATATAACCTTGCCTCGGGATCGAATGCGTCGAAGTATTCAAGAAGGTAACTGGCGATCTCGCGGTGGATCACCAGAGGAAGCCACATCAAAAGCCGAAAAAATCATCCATACTTCATACTAGACAATGACGAGTTACCTAATTTAGCCAGAAGATCATATGAGTTGAGTCGAACCCCCTTAAAAAAAAAAAACATCAAATCTAATTTAAAAAAAAAAAATCCTAAAAAATTAATTTTTTGTATTAAAAAAAAAGGTGCCCGAGTACCAGAGCGGAGCCCACAGCTCTGCGCATCCTGTGCTGCATTACGTCGCCAATGTCCCGCAACCTGGCAAAATCATCGTCACGATAATAATAATAAATCACCGCGTAACATCTTGAAGCGAAGCCTGCTGATATTACGTGCTGGTTTAAGATTACTTGGTTACGGTGCTGCAACATTGGTATTGGCTTATTTGGCTTGGATACTTTATGATGAATTTTTTGATTGCTTCTGGGCTGCTGGTCATCATTTGGTCTACACGTCAATTGCATTGTTGATTAGTTCGGCAGCTTTGTTGGCTGTTTGTAGGGATGGAGAGATTAGTGTTAATCCACAGGATGTTTATGGATGATTATGATGATGGTGGTAGTGATGGAGGTGGAAAGAAAATATTGGTTTATTTTGGATGAAAGTTAATTGATTAATTAAAATTTTTGTCTGTATTTTGGTTTTGTATGGATTTTTAATAAATTTTGAATTTTTATTAATAATAAAAAATATGTAATTACTTAATGTGTAGTACATAATTCATACAATTTTCAAATTTTATGTTTTTATTAGTAAATGTTGAAATATTTATGTATGTCTCTTTCATTGTACAAATAAGGATGTTATTTATTAAATAAATCTGGGAATTTTCTGTAACTAGGTCATACAGAGATTTTCCGAGAATTTTAGAATTAAAAGCAATAACTAAATTAAAATATGAAACTTCACTTTTTTATCTACATATCTCAATTTAAAAAATAAATAAATAAATTTTATTAAAAAAAAATTTTTTTAAATTAGGTCACGAAAAAAAAAACCCAGCCATTTAGTTAATAGCATCAATTTTCATTCAGTTACACACGAAAAAGTCAAGAAACATTTCCATGCCAATAAAAAAAAAAAAATCCAATCAATCAGTTCACCACTTAAAACATCCAATAATAAACCAATCAACTATTTAACACACATACACCCTCGATTATTAAATTTCAGTCGATCATCACCATTCACTTATAATATATCTTAATCG
>JAPYZE010003461.1:0-12889 GCA_030522805.1 Leptomastidea abnormis | reverse complement strand
ATATATATAAATTGTGGTATGCAATAAGAGACGTTTTTCAGTCCATCAGCACGCAAGCAAGCAAGCCAGTGCGGAAGTCGTCGAACGATAATCGCACCAGGCGGTCCGGTCGGAAATTCGCGGAATCAGTGAGGGGGAGGTGGGGTATTGGGACCACATAAGCTTTCGGTTGTTCGTATATATATAGGGATCTGAGAGACCAAGGAGGAAGAAGCCTCAGGATGAAAGCGCCAGGGGGCCCAAGGACGCCTCGGTTACATACGTAACACCACGTCGCCACCACCATCACCATCACTACCGCAGCAACAGCAGCCACTAGCCTTTCATCATCATAGCTTCTCGCGCGAAATAATACGCGAAGCCCGCACCACGCGCATACTTAATGATAAAGCAGAGAAGGCTCTACTTCGGTATTGGATATGTATATACAGACACGTTCAGTCAGGTGAAGGCAAAGACGACCGGTTCGCTGGCCCGGGCCCCCGGAAGCGATCTTTTCGCGGATCGACTTTCTCGGAAGCTGCGCTCACTTCGGCGAACGCAATAATTCAAGCAACCATCCGCACCTGAGCTTTACATTCGCACTTTAGCTTATTCTTTTTTAAACGTTGCTTCATGGAAGAGAGTCGATCGATATTGATGATCGGTAGATCGATCGATGGTCTTGGAGAACGGCAATTCAGCGCGTCTACGCCCTACCGAATTCACATTCACACTTACGTAATTGTGGATCGTGACGTTACCGATTTTTTTTTTTTTTTCATGCTGCGGGTAGTGTTGGTTGTGGTGGTAGTGGTTTTTGGTCAATAATGATGATGATAGTGGCTTTCTTCTCTCATCATCGATGAACATATATATACGATGAACGTTATGTATCTCTGGGCGTGTTTGGCCGATTTTTTTTTATTCGGTTTTAGTATATAAGTTAAATCATTCGACACACTGACGTACACACATACACACATAACATAATAATTAATGACTGTTTAATATAACTCTATACATATATAAATATACTACACTTATACTTTTCATATTATACTATACTACTACAAAACTTATATACTCTCATAAATAATACTATGCATGCATTATATTCAAAAATACATATAATAAAATACATAATATACATATAACAAAAAACAAAACCCAAAAGTCATTGATGTGTAATTAAACATGGCAAAATGCAACAGTGTGTGCTGTATTTTCAGGGCTAGGTAGCCTACTCCTAGTATTACTGCTCGCTATAGCGTCGGTTCAAAGTGCACCAACGATGACGCTCGAAAGTAGAAGACTCAGTTCAGCACCAAAATGGATGAATCCTTGTGGTTTTGCAGCCGAGGAGTTTGAGGGTGACATTGAAGTTGCCCAATTGAACGACGCCACCCTACTTGGCAATATAGTCATGCAGGCAAAGACCGCCCTCAACTACGCCCAGAGCTTCCGTGACGATTACGTAAGTTTTTCTTATATAAATACATATACTATCGTAGCTTATTATTTTTTTTTCTCTCTCTCTATTTTTTTATCTTTATCTTTTTTATTTCTTTTTTTTTTCTCAACAAACGCGATGAAATAGCTTTTTTTTTCTTTGCCGAGGGAAAAAAATAAAAGTTTCTGCAATTGCGCGAGATCGTTGCATTGCGTCAGTTAGCCCCTCTCTCTCACTGTTGCGGTGAGGGAAAATTAGAAAGTAAAGTGAAGTGAGAGAGAGAGAGAGAGAGGGAGAGGAGTTAACGCTAATTATAATCGATGAAACGTTCGACAAAGCTGAAAGAGAGCTATCAAGCTAAGCTAGGTATAGAGAGGTTACCGGCGGAAGAGAGTTATGGTGGTATACTTCCGGTCAGACGTGCGCGCAAGCCAACCAACCAACCAAGCTCTTCAGCTCTATCCCTTCCATTATAAATGCGCGACGTTGGTGCTATCCTTGGCAAATTATTTTTTTTTTTTAACCAATTTTCTAAAGATTCATATCTACCTTCCACGTACTCAATCAACATTTTCTATATATTCATATTGCCTATGCTAAAATAGTAAAAATAAAATAATTCAAAAATAAACAAACAAAAGGATACAAAGGAAAAGGGAAACAATAGTTTATTTGATTTCTAATGGTTCGGAAGCTGTACTGGGGGGGTTAATTTAACGCTGGAGTAATCGAGAGCTCGATTTACTTAATATACCAAGAAGAAAAAGGAGATCAGGAGACGGAGGCGCCGAAAGAAAGAGAAGATACACCCGTGTGACCTGTTCACCTGTTCAAGCATCCACTTGATTGCACTTGTTATCTTGTCCCCACTTCCCCCAAGGACTATACATAAATCATCTATTTTTTTTTTTTTTTGGCTGGTCCAAGGTCCCCAAATCCACACGCATATAAACTCAATTCCGGAACCAACAACATAACACCATCAAGTATCTCAATATTCTCTTCCTTTCACCCTCCTTTCCTTATATTCATCTCTTCCTTTTTGATCTACTCTCCTTAACGCGTGTACATATTTAGGTGTCATCTTCCCTTCTGCATTTTTTGAAATTCAACTCTTTCGTGAATATATAGCTTGGCGCCTCCCAATCTCTAACTACTAATCGATTATATTCCTGCGTTGCTTCATGCGCGTTCAAGTATATATACCTGTTCGGGTAATTTAGTAACTGCAGACGATCTGCAAGAGATCTGCTACCGATGAAGTCAAAGTATATGTGTTAGACACTGTATTAGACACTAGATCATTTTCGGTTTATTGACTTCCTAGATATTTCAATCTAAGCCTTTATACTATCATACAATATATATAAACAGTTTATTTTGGTTGAATATATCTAAAGAAGAGCAGAAGGTAGAATGCAAAAAAAGTTGAATCACATCGTACAGTTAAAATTAAACTTCACTCCGTTGGAGCTATTTAAATCCCTATTAAAGTGGCCTGGTATAGAGAGAAAGAGAAAAAGTAGCTGCATCAAATCACTTAACGATTAGCCCGAAACCTGCACTTGAAGTTTCAAAATCCATGCCAGCACAGACAGTGCGTCGCCTCTAAAGTTATATATACACAAATACATCAGCAAGCATATAGCAGCCACCTGCCTGCCTGCCTGCGCGTCTTGGATCTCTCATTTGCATATTATATACGAACATGCGCGCTTAGCTCACACATACACACATATACATGTATATGAGTGCGCACAGCTCCGGGAAAACAGCAACAGCGATCTTGGAGAAGTAATATATATTATATCGAAATGTCGCTGACGTGGAAAAACAAAAGGGTGTCGGATGTCCAAGGGTCTTTGTGAATATGTGTATGTGATACAGAGAGAAGAGTTGGATCGTCGCTTAGCTGCTGCTGTTGCTGCTGTTTCTGACCGGAAACTGGGCTTATCGGCCATCGAGTTATATACTCAACACCCCTTTCATACGTATAGTGATCAGGACTAGACTACTATATAACGTCTTCTTGGAAGTTAATTTTTTTTTATATCTGCTGCTACTGAGCGAATTATGAACGAGAAAGATCTGCACGTGTGACTTGATAAGATTTTGCAAAGTATAAAAATATAGTTAGTTATCTAAGAATGCACTTCCTTTATCTTTCTATATACTTGAATTCAATGAAGTACTGATTTTTATAAATGTTTGCATTTAAAGTACTACTATTGGTACCAATATCTCTCTCAACAATTTAAGGCAAGCAAAAAAAAAAAGTAGTAGAGGCGGCATTTGAAGGATAAAAGAAGAAAAAGAAGCTGGTGACGCTGCAGCCGCCGGCGTCGGTGGTGGCACGCACCGACATTGCGTTACCTGCATACTAAAAAATTTTTTTATATATACCTACATATGCACGTTAAGAGACGAGAAGGACGAGCCGACCGGATATAGTCGTCGTCGTAGTCGTCCTCCTCCTGACGTATAGGATCTGACTGACTTTGGGCGCGTAACGATGTGATGCATCCTCGTGTATAATCGTTGATTTTTATGGTGTGCTGCTGACAATGATTACTCGCAAATTTTATGAATGGAGTTGTTACTAGTATAGTCTTAGTTTTGTCTATCATCTTTGGATTATTTATTGATTTATTATCTCGATGATTCACTTACTATGCAAGTGTCTCAAATTAATTAACGATTCCGATACTCCAAACGTGTTTGTACGCTTTTTTCGCATTGACCAGGTCATCGTCACTTATTTCCATTTTTTTTCATTTTTTTTGTACCTTAACGAAAAACTTGATTGTATTAGTATATACATTACAGAAAGAGACTTTGGCTTTGCGAAGAAAGTAACACGTGAACGCGAGTTACTTCTGCGAAATGGATATATATATATACCAAAGCCGCAACAGTTCAAAGCATATTATTGCGTATATTATCGCGTTTAGCTGACTCCCCGACGATCGGTTTTCAAATATAGGTATATATCTATCTGAAGCACTACGTCTGTTGTGACCGAACAGATGTATATATATCTATATATACCTATATAAATGCCACCCGGTAATTAAATGCCGTTTTATGGCTAAACCTATATACTACTCTCCTCGTGTGTCGTTGCGATTTGATGCTCGCAACTTTAATAAATACGGTTATTATACATATAGCGCCAAAATACCGCTTCAAAAGGTGTCTTTTAATCGAATTTCAAAGTTTTATGGTCGCACAAGGATTATTTATTTTATTCGAAAATTTTTTGGCTGTAATATTTTGATTTGTTCCGAATTATAAAATTTAATAGATGTAAACTTATACTAAATAATATTCAGATTCATATACTTATAATTTTAATGATTAAGTATTTGAAAAATTTGATTTTGAGATTAATAGTACAATAATAATTATTATATAATCAAATTCCGTTAATTAATTAATTTTTAATATACCATTATCTCATATAAAATAATTTAAAAAAAAAAAGGCTCAAAAAAATAACATATGTATAAACGGTTAAAAATTACACGAGATAAAACAAATAAAGACATTGTCGATGTAAGGATGAGCTTTTTTTTTTTTACGATCATCAGCACTTTGAGAAAGTTGTATGTACGTACTATACGTACATACCATAGTAAGGCGGTGTTCTTCTTCTTTTTTTTCTTCTTCTTCTCCTTTTGTACCTCATAAAAATTTCCTTGTCTGTATTTCGGTTCTCCGACTGGCGTGCGCCCAGTACGTCCGCACCTCGTATCTCGCTAAGAAACACGATCGTAAAACAAACCGGTGCTCGCCCCAAGAGATCACGAAAACCCGCGCGCGCGTTAACGCCTGCTGAGAAAAGGAAAGAATTGCGGACAGGAAGTAGGTTGCTGCTGCTGTAGGTTGTATATATCGTATAGGTGAAAGAGAGTAGAACCTGACTATATATCCAACGAACCGCCAAAATCAATTAGCCTCTCTTTGGACCCCTGTTTCACTTCTCTAATCCCATGTGCTGCTGCTGCTACTCCTGCTGACACAGCTACTACCACTACCAACATCACCTCATTCTCCAATCACTACTTTTCTCTCCACCCCAAGATCGCGCAACCGAGTATTTTTTTTCTTTTTTTTTTGTACCGCTTATTACTAGTTACGAAATTCTCTCTCTCTCTCAGAGGCACTGAAATATGGACACGCACGCACGCATGCTTTAGAGTAAATGCTGGGGTACCACCAATATGGTCTCCGTGTGATTTCTTGATTCACCGCCATGTAGCCGATGTTCGGCAGCAACCAAATTGGCTGCTCCGATTTGGCCATCAGGAGTTGGGGTATGAAAAAGCACGTTACGTGTGACGCTTGGAATCGCTAATTGTGTGAATATCGGTAACTTAAAAAAAAAAAAAAGACTGTGGTGGAAGAGATACTTGAAAAATTTATATTTATGATAATATTTATTTATTAATTCAAAAAGAAGTAAAGTAACAAAAATTTTTATTTAATTGAAGAAAAACAAGAACATATATCTAAATGTGATTATTTAAAGTTTTAAAATATGAGAAGTCAAATTGAAATAAGTAGCTGTTGTCATTCCTTTTGGTTAATATAAGAGATAAGGGCAGCTTATTTAATAGTCCTCTACTCATTTAACTCACACACACACACAATCCAGCATGTTTACTCGCCACTGTCTCTGTCACTGCCTACGTATCTTGTTCAAATCGAGTAAGGGCATAATACACAGCAGCTTAAAAACCGATAACAGCGATTCGCGTGCCAAGCTAATCGTCTCCCAAGTGAGAAAGAAAGAGAGCTCGAATTTCGATCCACGCTACTCGCAACTCACTGAACACTGCAGTTATAGTTCAGTGGCAATTTAGCGGCGCGTGCCCGATTCACCAAGTGTTGAGCTACATTGAGCTTTTCCAAGTAGCCAAATTGATTCGATTGTTCGATTTATTCGGTATCTATTTGTAATAATACTTGAATCATCGTCGTCGTTATCCCAGCTCTCTGATACAGTTTTGATATATATGTATTTTGATGCATTTATTGCTGAGTAATAACTTTCGCATAACAGCAGCAGCTAAATCTGACTCTGATTTGTAAGATTCTTTTTCGTTTTCCCATAGAACTTCCTGTTAAATATTAATCCTAAAATTGGATTTTAAAAAAACGACGAACCCGCAATTACAGGCTGCTGACATAAAAAAAAAAAGATACTGGACCAATGCGCAGTCTCCGTCAGTAGTTCCCACGTTTCCTTTTTTTTTACGCCAAGAAAAAAAAATAAAATTGTGACCAGGTTTACAGAAATTGGCGGCAAATAGAGACACAATAATATGCGAGTTCCGGACGACCGATCTCCGCTTGTAACCTGAATTAACGCCTAAACGCTGATCTGCTTCACGTCAACTGCCGACGGCAACTCGGTTCACGTAAATTTCGTTTGTATAGTTTAGGCGCTATAGCTTAGGCCTCTACTAATCTTTTCTTATGATACAATTTTTAAAATTAACCAACGTAAACTCTAAATTAGTATCTTAAATAATAATAAAATTTACTTACCCAATGTCATAGCTGATCTTTGTATACTCAAAATCTGGATGTTATTTTTAATTTTACAGATCAAGCGCACGTTCACCACCGACTTTACGGATCTGCACTTGGCGTGGAAGACCAGCCATTACGATTGGTTGCCGGGTCCAAAGCAGATACCAAAGCAGCTTGGCGAGCAGCTGGAACAGGAGTTTCTAGATAAGATGGAAGTGCGGATGGTAAGTGT
Source organism: Leptomastidea abnormis (assembly GCA_030522805.1). NCBI lineage: Eukaryota > Metazoa > Arthropoda > Insecta > Hymenoptera > Encyrtidae > Leptomastidea > Leptomastidea abnormis. Next base: position 5,687 of record JAPYZE010003461.1, on the reverse strand, counting down.
TGATCGAAAGAGTCTGCTTTTTATATTTGTTTATTTTTTTATATTGAAAAAAGAAAACATATTTTTTAATTAAATTTAACGTATTTAACGAATTTCTCACGGTATGAATATCAGAGTTGTAAAAAAAAAATTAAAAGCTTAATTGAAAACGTTGTTCTTTCTTTTAATCTGAACAAGCCAAAATTAAAAGATGTAAAAGAGAAAGAGATATGAATCTAATCGGAAATCGTATGTGTTTGCATTATTATTTCAGCTTGACACGGCCCTATTAGATGCCTACGAATACATGCAAAGGTATGCAGTGGGTCTCGAACAGATAGCTTGGGATCAGGAAGATTATAATCTCGAGTTCCGGAAGCAGTTCAAGGATACGGAATACCATCTTCGATCGGTAAGACTTTTTCTCATATATAAATGTTTTTTTTTTTTTTTTGATCACTCAAAAACCCTCCATTTACATTTTGTCATTTTTTTTTTATCGACGCAATTATAGTGTAGATATTTACGGATAATAAAATTTTAATTATTCCGACGGAATAAACGAATTTGAAAAAGTTGTCGCGCAGCTACATAAAAATGTATTGTTTTAAATTTTACGAGCAAAAAATCGTTGCCTAAGAGAAATTGAAATACGGAAATCGATACAAAAAAAAAATTCAGTCTAATTTCGCAATAAAGTAATCATTTTGTAAAACTATATTTTTAACTACCTTTTTACATTGTAATTTGAATATCGACAAATTTTAATAACAAAATTTTCTAATCTATTTCCGCTATTAAATTTCCACCAAGTCTCAATTTTAAAGTGTTTGTTTTATGAGATACCTATACAGCAAAAATATCGACTGTAAATACCAAACTGAAGGCAAAAAAAACGCGAAGGTAGGGAGGTTTATTGTGTTCGGTATATTGTCGGTTTGATTTAGATAAATAGTCTTTAACCGTAGTAAAGGCATCTCTCTCTTTGTCAACAAAAGCAAAATTGCGGAAGACATATTCGTCGAATGACTTTTTGCTCATTCCTTTGCGAAATTCAATCTTGTCTGTGTATTGAAGGAGAGTTGCTAAATATCCTTCATGCCAAGAGCCGAATCGGAAGTCAGACGCATTCCATGATGGTTATTGCAAAGTCACGAGTAACGTATACAAGTAGTAACGAGCAATTCGATTTTTATCAAAGTTTTTAGATGTGATATCATACAAATACCCACACACGGATGATGACACGCGATTTTTCTTTTCTATTTTTAAATCGACTTCGTGTGTACGTATACAAGTTTTAATTACCGATCAATTGACCACTGACTGTAGTTTATCGCTTTAGTTTTCTTCAATATAACTGCATCAAAAGAAAATAAAAATAAAAAAGAACGTTCTTGTGTCTTTGCTGTTACAGGTGCTGTGCGAGCTTCAAATGGCACTGGCGGAGCGTCAAGTAGATCCACGTGCGGACGTCAGCCGGGATATAATGTCATCCGAGTATCGAAGCTTGTCTGACGCGACTTTCCGTAATCTGCGCGACTGGATGATCTATCGGGACTACATGAACGGCCTGGAATACATAATCCAGGTGTTCGAGCATCTCGTAAGCTCCATGGAATCCTGAGGCTGGCAAGGCGAGAGCCGTCGCGGACCGAGGAGTCGTACTACAGCAGGAGCTACCGCTACTGCTGCGTTAGGCTCTGGTGCTACTGGTGCTACTGCTACTGCTGTCACCGCGACGACAGGAACCAGTGCGGGTCAGGGTAGTGGGCGCAGGCTTGGCAGATTTCGTAGGATCAATCGTGAACGTAGCCCTACAAATACTGCTGCTGCTGCTGCAGCAGCGGTACTTGGTGTCCCTGCCGCCTTATCTTCGTAATCCAAGCGGGCAGCCGTTCTTTAGCGCCCTACCCTCCCTCCCACCCCAAGCTAAATTTTTAAAGTCGTCGACGATCGCGCCGGGTATAGCGGCTTACTGATATACATTTTTTTTTTTTTGCTTATCTTTTTATCCCATTTGCTCGAGTAAAACGCATCTGGCTTATAAATTTTCTTTCGGCAAACTGTATAGTTAAACGTATAGTTTTTATGTAAAAAACTATATATACAGCTATGATAATAACAGGGTAAAATCCCCAGTTTTTTTTGTGGAAAATATACATACATATATATGAATATTTACATGAAAAATTTTAAAGGGGTAATAATAATAATATTTATATAAAGTTTTTACATTAAAAACTATATTGTTTATTATATAGTTACGAAAAATAAATACTTTGAAAAAAATAAAAATTGGCGAATACAAAAAAAAAAAAATAGTAGAAAGAAAAATCGGTATTAACTTCGTTTTGCCACCGCAAAGCGGTAGAAAAGGAAATATTACCAATTTTTGCTTCGTACTTAATTTTAAAAAAAAATCAGAGGCCAACTGTGCTAATTATTTTTTTACTCGAGCGTTACTTCCACGGAGCGATATCGACGGCAAAATCGAAACCGGTGTATCATCGCGGCGAATTAAAAGAAAATTAAACGCAGGACGCAACGATAAAAAAAAAAGTCATTTAAAAACACACCCTTAACCTCCAGTGGAAAATTTGGAAATTAGGAAAAATAAAAATAAAAACTACGACTGCGATATAAATATATCCGCTCTCGGTGAGTCCCATATATATAAAAAATTGGGTCTCTCCTTACGCTATTATCCAGTCTCACGCAGGAACGTGAGGAAAAGTCGGAAAAAGAAATAGCTCAAAGAGCAGAGAGCAGATTTTTTTTTTAGTGTTAAGGAGAGAAAAAGAAAAACGAGAGACGGACCCCAAGACGTTGGCTTTTTGGAAAAGTCGCTAACGTGCTTATATTAAAAAAATTGAAGATCAAGAGGAGGTGAGGAGACAAGTAAGAGACTTTTTTAAAGAAAAATAAAAGTCCGAAATCGTCACCGCCGGCTAGTCCACTGGCTCTCGCCGCCATTATTCTAGGATAATTTAAATAGTCGTCGTCGTCGTCGTTGTCGCCGCCACTATCGTCATCCTCGTTATGATGTCATCACATCTACAGCTAGCTATGAAATAATTTCATTCTGGAGGTGCAAGAAATAAGGTGAGCACCCAACTCTTTGCATACGGATCTTCAACAAGAGATTCCGCGAGCTTAAAGAACAACTCCATGGATAACGGTGAATTTACCTTAGTTTCAATGTTACCCCCAGGATGCAGCAGCATAAATCATCAAAAATCAAGTGACTCGCTGGCTATGACTAAAGTAACGCGTATGTCGATTGATTGGCTGTAAAGACGTGCGACAACGAGAGAATGTGATTGCGCTCGAGAGTGCGTGTATTATATAATATAAAATACATATACATATATATAGTGAGTAGGGATGTACGTTGATCGGGTAAGCGAGTGAGAAAAAGATAATGCCAGAGTGAAAGAGAGATATATAATATATAGTGCGAGTGAGTGAGAGAGAAAGGAAAGTGTATGTGTGGATTTTTGGGTGAAAGTGGATTTGAATGGATGGATGGATGGAGGATGAAGGAATATGCCAGGGATACGTGTGTGCTTCCAAGGCTATAATGAGGAAAGGGAGGGCGGATGGATATGATTATGAGCGAATTTAAAAAAAAGAAGAGAGATACATGAATAAATCCCGTCCTATAATATTAATATATAATATATATTTCCCGATCTGCGATTGATATTTATTGACTAACCGTGAAACTATTACTTACTAATATTACAATTTTTATTATTATTATTATTATTAATATTAATATTATTATATTATTATATTATTATATTATATGCGTATTTATTCAGATTATATTTATTTTATTTTTGTAAAGACTTTACGTGACGCCGATCGAATGCTAATTCAAAAAAAAAAGTATATTATCTGCGTTTGTATAAATACGTTATATAGCTCGCGTAAGTGATGTAAATATTTAAAGGTGAAGATATAATGAACAAAAAAAAAACGAACGTACATAATGTATTTATATTTATATATATTTAATATACCGGCTATGACATCAGCTTCCGGTCGAGCGAACTACGTTGCTGCGACGTGAGAAATATTTTCCGATTATATATTTTTTTCTTTCTTTCTTTCTACAACCCTTTTTTAATTTTCTAAAACAATTGACGAATGTCTCTTTATGAGACTGAACGTTTTTTTACCTTAATGAGCATTTGAAAAGTTTTGATACGGCGACTTTTTGGAAGATATTGTTTTTATCTGTCTGTAGACATTTATATATTGGGCCGAGAGTTTTTTTAATTCCATTGACTTTTTGTTGACTTGTTTAACAAAAATTTTTGATCTATTTTTTTTTTTTATTTTAAAAACAAGTATTATTATTTTATTTTTTTTTTTGATAATCGTACAAGTTTTTAAACGGCTTGAGTCCCAATTTTTAGATTGGCTTTTTAGAGATATACGCAGCAGCGCAGTTCCAATAAATATAACTTAGTCGATTATTATTGCGCGTTTTAGAGCAGATTTAAGATTTAAACGCGTGACGAAATTTGTAAGTCTCTATATTCGAGAGATGATAAGTCTTGAGTCTTGCGCGTGCCTTAGCATCTCGGCTCGGCCGATCTAATTTAGATCAAAATTTATGAAAAATTCTAATGGAAACGATGTTCCTCGCTAAACCAGTCGTCGATATATATCGAGACGTCACACTCTCGGCGATTTCTTTTTTCTCCATGCGATCACCTCCCCCTTTCTCTTACTATATACCCTTTCTTTATTATCTCTTTTTATTAATTTTTGTACATTTTTTACTTTAAATTATATATAATGTCGTCGAATCGAAAACAAGCGCTTATGTAAGATATATATATATTTTTTTTAATCGAAAAAGAAAATGTTCATTTTTGTAAAATTCTTAAAGAATATATAAATTATTAATTTAAACATATACGGTCTAGAAAATTTGTTCATTTTTAAAAAAAGAAAACAATTATATATTTTCACATTTGTATAAAAAAATTTCACGATTTTTTTTTATTTAAAATCATTTTAAATCTTATATTTTTACTGTATGTATATAACAACGATGTTAAATTTAAATAAATTATTATAAAAAATTTTTAGTAGCGCAAGTCTCAGTCTGTGACTGTACATGATAAATTTTTAATCGTACTCTCAATAGAAACGTGTACACTGCCAGTCACACATTATGGGTCTTGATTTGTAATATATATTTCAAATTTTTTTCGTATAATATATACACATATATATTGTACATAGAAAAAAAAAACGATCGGATACGACAAAATATGAAAATAATAAAAACTATTATATGTGTGGATATGTAATAAGTTTCACGGGCTTCGCTAATTTCGATTGCCCAATTATTGTATCATATTATTAAACCAAAGACCGTTCAATCATGGAAAATATCTGACTACTTTTATCAACCTCAAATGTCATTTCCTTCTTTCCTTTCCAATTATAAAAACCAAAAAAATATATATTTTCTTTGGAATCATCAATTTTTATCTAACTTAAATTATTAAAATTATTTACAATAACAATTTTTAAACTGAAATAATTTCCAAAAAAAAGATCATCATTTGTCAAATATATAAAATAAAGCCATAAAAGAACAAGTAAAAGTCTATAAATTATGCATTACGAATAAATTGATCAATTAACGTAGTTTCGCTAACGATAAAAGAAACAGGTGTGTA
>JAPYZE010003460.1:0-26796 GCA_030522805.1 Leptomastidea abnormis | reverse complement strand
ATATATATATATATATATATATATATATATATATATATATATATATGCATAGGTACCTTATGCGTGCGTACATCTGTTGATTAACGAGCAATATTTACTGATCCCCCCCTAGTTTGAATTTACTGTTTGCAGATTTTAAAATGAAAAACAAATAAACAAACACGGAAAAGACAGAAAAAAAATAGTCTCACACTTTTTCGTAGTTTTTCTTTCTCAAATATATAGACTTGGTTTAGATTTCAAACAATCGCACTTGCTAAGCGTGCTTCTTTCAATTCGCACATAAAAATTAAAATCAGCATACTTTTAACGAATCTGACAATATTTGTGATTTATGATATGCATTGCGGTATGTGTTATGTAGATCCACGAATCTCAAGCGGTTAAAGAAAAGGAGCAAGCAAGCAAGCAAGCTTATCGCTTAGCGATAAAATATGCTTACAAGTTGAGCATCAGAGCTGGGGTCAGAAAAATCGGTAAGTGCATACTTTGCTATCAGGGGTTAATAAAAATCGACGATCATCCAGGAAAAAAAAAGATGGCTTTTCACACGCGAGTCGAGATCACGCTTTGAATCCATTAGTTTCTTGTAATTTCATCTAACTGCTGCTGCTGCAAAGAAATAAATTAAAAAATTCATATTTTGATAAACGTATGTACGAGCTAAGCGCGCGATCGCTGTAATTGTTATATAATTTTTAGATAGAGGAAAGGCCTTTGAAACATTTTAATGAAAGTAATGCCTTGCTACTAACAAGCTCATCGTTCACGCCAAACAGCCTCGGCGTTATTTCATGCACTTTTCGAGTCAGAAGTCACGAGTACGTCTGCGTGTCCTTGAAATATTAAACGAATAACACTAAACCATATCAACTCAACTGATTTGCATTATCATCGCTCGCATCCTCTTTTTCTTTCCACGCATGTACATCAACCAATTTTATTATAGACTTACCGACTTACTGCTTATATATATATACGCATGTCCTTAAGACACATTAGAGCATCGTCATATTGTACATTATACGAGCCAATAATTGTGATAAGCAAAATATGAAACCGTGCCAGTTGCCACAAATACGAGCGGTATAAAGTCTGGAAATTATGTCACGCAGCAGTAATAACACACACACACACACACACACACACACACACACACACACACACACACACACACACACACACACACACACACACACACACACAAACACACACAGACACATATCTATATCCCGTGTGATACATACGTTCACATACAAACACGACAATATTTCCGAAAGCCTACATTGTCAAGGTCGACGTAATCTGTGAAACGGAGTTCGTGCGTCGTCGTCGTCGTTGTTACCCACCATCGTCGTTGGCGCGAACTAGATCGCAGCTTATCGACAACGTAATGAGTCATTATACACCATATCCGCGCCACGTACGGCCAGTTGTTTTTCCAGTGCCATGGGCAACATATATAAATGATGATGCAAACGAACAAAAGGGTTAAGCAAATGATCGATTTTTTTAGATTTAAATGAATGAAAAGGTCAAATGTAGGAACGCGATTTATAAAACCGCGCTGTCGCGAGTATTTGCGGCAGAAAGCTTTTCTAAATAATTTTTTAGCTTGAATAAATGAAAATCGTTCTTACGATGCTGATCGGAAAATTTGACGCCCCCACTCCCACTTCTCGGGAGGACAGGAAAAAGACGAGGCCTGCACGAGCGAGCCAAGTAAGTTTAAATAAGCAGGCTGAACACGCGCCACGCAGGGAGCCCGCGAATATCAGGGTCCTCGTATTATGTATGCGTTGAGCGTGTTTATACCTCAGACCCCTTTTTTATTATTATTATTATTAGGTATTATTATTATTATTTCTTTTAAATTTTGCTTTGCAATAATTGCCATATACCACCACTTCCCGTATGATAGTTTATTTTTCTCTCAATGAATTACTACAATTCAAGATTGTGCGTTATTGGAGTTAGTTAAGGGATTTCTGTAAATAATGAAAAAAGTGGTCGATCTCGCAACCAGCTGCTCAACTCCGAATCTCATTAAAACGATAATTCTAACGGTACACCGAGAGTAAAAGAAAAACAAACAAACAAACAAATTTCAATTGTATGCATTACGCGCCTTCTTATGGCAAAGTTTGTCATCATAAGGAAAATCTTGTAATATAGGTATACCTACCTAAGAAAAATTATTTATTCTCTTGTAACAAAAAATTTAATAAATATAAGCGCAAGTACTTAGCGCAATAAATAAAATAAAATGATACTCAAACTCCTTGCTCGCGGATCGATATACACTTTATGCCGCCACTGCTCCATGGAACACCGCAGCGGGCGTAGTTACACACGCGGAGTGTACCTACCTATACTTACACGTCGGGCGCACGTATTTACACGGAGCTTTATCGCGATCGCGCACCGCGTGCCGGCGTCATCGCGAGTTGCCGCCACCAACGCCGCCGCCGCCTGTGAGAGTTATAGGTATAGCGCGCTAAGATCCGAGAGCAAGCGCTTCAGTCCGTTCTCAGAGCTCCGCCGCGCCGGCTCGCCACGAGCGCCCAGTGCATCCGCCGGGTGTGTTTTCAGGCGCTCCAATTTTTTCTCTTCCCTCCCCCCTCACTCTCTCTGTTCTACAGTTCTTCATTACGCTTTTACGTTGTATGGTACTTTTTATTTCGTTCGCGGTACCTATACACGCTGCTGCACTTAGCTCGCGCTTTGGATTATATATTACACGCTGCCACGCTGCCTTTCACAACAGTTTTCAGAATATTCAGAGGTAAGTTCTGCCCTTGTAAATTACTTCTCTAGCTGTTAGTAAAAGTTTTCATTCTATTTTTTCAACTACTCCCCTCACACTACTTTTCCTCGGCGTCTGAATTTTCTTAAAGAAAAATAGCATTGGAACAATTTGAAGAGTTTTAACTATATTGCAGATAAAATTATTTTTCGTCATGCCATATTCCACGATAAATCTTATGTATATTACAGCTTGTGTTTTTATATATACCTACTGATTTCGCTTTTTGCACGAACGAAAACGATCCGCGTGTCGAGGATCAGGGTTGATTTATTTATCGATCAATTTTGCGTAAAAAATCTGAAAAAATATTTTAGACTTCAACATGTGTTGTTTTTCAAAATCAAATATAAATTGAAATTGCAATTGATTGAACTTATTAAATTTTCGAATAATTCTACGAAGAAATATTAATTACTCAAGCATCCAATAGAAACCAATTCAAATGTTCGTGTTTATTATTATGTGCAAAAAACAAAACAAAACAAATTACGTTTAATTTTATCATCAAATATTATTTATAAATGTAACAAGTTATTCAACATGAAAAAAATAAAACTTGATAAAAATAAAAGAAATTTATCAGCATGTTATGAAGAGACGAAAACATAGTGGCATTTTATACACATATGTATAGGTATAATGAAAAGGAAAAGTTGTATTTCGTAAAAGCGGTTATATAAAAAATGCGCCGGTCAAAGAGTTCTCACTCGATCATCGGTCAAGTCTTCTTGTGCGAATATTATTTCGCTCTTCATCCCGCGGGATAACGAAGTCACGCCAACCTTCCGCGTTACATTACACCGTACAACGCGACAGACAGCGCATACAATTTCGCAGAGGTTGTTCAAGCTTCAGCCGAATATATATCTATAGCTATATTGTGTCACGTGAAAATATCGGACTTTTCAAATTAACGCGTCTCGCGAGCTGTGCTCATCCCCTATCCGTTCCGCGCGACTCTCGTTTCCCACTCCCAGCCTAGCCATCGCATACAGCCGATTGTGTAACAATAACAGCTACCTCCCCCCCCCCCTCACTACTCCCTACACTTCTCTCTGCTCTACATTTACTATGTGATGATGATGATGATGATGATGATGATGGCTCGCGCGGTCATCGCATCTTAACGGGCATCCGTGCGTGAATTAACCCTGACTGCGATTTTGAGGGAGTTAAGAAACGTCGGCCCCTCATGTGCCGATGACACATAATAATACATTTCACTAAATAACATAAGTCTCCGCCCATCTGGAGGCGATGTATCGTGCTGCTCGTCGTCGTCGTTGTCTCTTCTTTCTCGTTTTTGATTGAGATTGTTCTCTATGTCTGATTTTCAATTAGGCTTTCAAACCAGACGAGCCGCAAAGTCAGCAAGTTCTCGGACTAATACGGTAGATACTTAGTAAAGCTTTGGTGGAGTTGGTAGTATAGATAGCGAGATCGGCCGCGCGTGGCGAGCTTAGAAATCGATTTTAATCGCTTCGATCGATCGGGAGGCGGACGCGTGACGTGAAAATTTCATGCTGCTTCTCTATTCTTGCTCTCATCCTCTATACGACTGGCATACGACTCGCGTTGAGCTTAGTTCGCGTATACTTGTCTAAAAAAATTATCAACTATTTTTTCCACATTTTTTTTCCTTTATATTAAATTTGCCCTTGACTCTGTGCACAAAACTAGCCTACAAATTTATCTTGTATTATTATTATTAGATATATTATTATCATTTTCGCTCCTTTACGTAAAAATAATGAGGCTCCCTTGAATATTTTTATCTTTAATTAATTTTCATCGCGCATCAATCTATAAACAATTGAGATTTCCACTTAAAAAACAAAAGCGAAGCTTATCGTCGATTAATCAAAACAACTATCCACACACACACACGTACACACATACCAAACATTCGTTCAACAAACAAACAAACGTGCCTGGACTTGTGTACATACATACATACATACATGTGTGAACATCTCGGCCTTGTCATATCCGATGGCCGTTGAACTCTCGCAGCATGGAGCATTACTGGCCCGTTAAGCGAAGAAAAAAAACTACATCTTTACTTGAGAAAGACTATACAAACGAGAAAACGCGAAAGGAGCAAGAACCTTTGCATGAAAAGCAAGCAAACAAAAAAAAACGAGAGGGGGAGGGGGAGAATTGAGAAAAAGAAGATGATGTCAAAATAAAAGAAAAGAATACAAAAAAAAGAGAGAGAGAGAGAGAGAGAGAGAGAGAGAGAGAAATGGAGCTCGTCTTCACGCCTACGTCAGGGCCAAGTAGGAGCGTGCGTCCGCCTGAGTCATCGAACTCGCGATTGCTGCCCTTAGCCGAGGCCAGCGGCGTACCTCCTACGCGTCATGGCCACCGGCGGTTCGCGTCGTTTTTTACTTCCGCCTGCGGGATAGGGGACAAAAATCGACGGAACGTGACGGCCTTGAAGCAAAACTACCGAGCAAGGTTGCCGCCGGTATTGAGAGGAACTGCGCTAAGACACTTTGACGGCCGGGAAATCCGGGCCACGTGATAGTTATTTTTGCTGCTGCTGCTACTCAGCGCGTCTGATAAGCACAGATAGTGACGACATCGATTGCCAGCAGCAGCAGCGGTTTTTCGTGTGTACAGCCCGTGTGACCCCGCTCTCAAGTCTCAAGCTTGAATTACAAATCTTTTCTTCGCTTTAAGAAAGCTAAAGCAGAGAGGAGAAATAGCCAAAACGCGATATATACGCCGTCTGGCCAGTGTCGCGTGTCGCCGCAGCTCCGTCTGACCTCATTTCGACGTATATACCTTATCGCACTTATCCTAAATACCGATTGACACCTCTCTTATAAATATGTCTGTGCAGCCCGCGTGGGTATGTTTGATAAGACGTTATATTTTGCTTATATGTATACATATATACATTTTTCTTTTTATGCTATAAGCAAAGTTTCACATATAGTGATGTCGCTGCAACTATTTTATTATGCGCACAGTTCCGTCGTTTAGAGATTTCTTAACGCTCATCCACGGCTTTATTTACTTTTCCAGCGCAGCTTGGAGAGAGAGAGAGAGAGAGAGAGAGAGAGAGCGCAGATATACGCATTGCAAATTGCAGTCATTATGGGCCAGTGCAGCACACCTGAGGCGGCACCCTATTGATCTTCCAGAGCGTGCAAGGATATTCGAAGGCGACAGAGACGAAAGCAGCTCCTCCTCCACTACCTATCTATCCTACTCTTCCACGTAGGCCCAAGCTCTCTGGGTCTATCTCGAGCATAAAAAACCAACCCTACAAGAGCAGCAGCTGGTGCTCGAACAAATAAGTTAAACAGAGAAACAAACATTAAGAGAATGGCTGGGAATTCGAGCTATTGTTCGCCCTCGCGCTCCTCGCTCAGCTGCTGCCAGGCGGACAACGGCAGTCAGAACGACGTGCGCGAGCTCCGCGCCAACGGGGCCAGTAACCAAGCCAACAACAACTACTTCATGCAAGAGAAGCACAAGTTCCCGAAGAGGCCCGAAATCGATCTCCAGTTCCGCGATATCACCTACCGCGTCAACTCCTGGAGCATCAAGAGCTTCAGATCAGGTCAGTGCAATATAATTTATACATTATCGCGACATGTTATTATATAATTATATGTAAGTCGGTACAAATGTACACGTTAAGCGCACTATAGTCACTTAATTTTCTAAATATGCATAAATGAACAAAAAGTAGAGCAAGAAATAAATGAAAGAGAAGAAAAAACAGAAAATAAAAAGAATATAAGTAGGTATATAGTCAGATGAGACGCATGTATATGCGTGATGGATCAGGAATAAAGTTAATATGTCCCGCTGATATACTCATCGCTAATGATTATTTCTTCACCTCATCGAAGAAAAAATTCATATTACCATTGCGTCCAGTTTGTCCTTTTGAATGAATGATTATCCTGAAAATTAACATTGTTTTTTAATTTACAAGAGCGATTTGTCGGGCATTGATCTTCTGTAAATAGGCATAGTTATAGTGCAGGGAATTTTTAGCGATAATGCGATGAATATTAAGGTACGTCTATATGTTTTCTTACCCACCGACCCCCATACACACACACACACACACACACACACACACACACACACACACACTTGGATCGATAAACGCAGACCAAAATTAAATTTTTATCGATTGTTCTCGAGAATAAAAAGCACACATAAAAAGACAATAAGCAGTGTTCGATACGACTCTCTCGTGACTAATCGCCGAATCAGTTGAGAGCTGCTCGGACGATTGTGAGATTTTTTCATTTTACTTTTTTATTCTCTGCGTGACACCAGCGTTTTGCTGACCGCAAACCAGTCTCTCTCTCTCTCTCATTTTTTAAGGTCGCTTTTTCATTCCGATTTCTCTCTGGAACGTTGGACAACTTTTCGACGCCTGCTGGCTTACACGTACTGTCTTTCTTTCAAAAGTCACTTTCTTCAAAGTTTTGTCGTTAGAGAGATTTCAGTTATTGATATAGCCGTGGGTTTTATATATCCTGACAACTTTTTTCATAGCATTATCAGATATAAATAATTAAATTATGTAAAAGTAGGTATCAGATTTAATCCGCGTGGAGATGAAAAGTTTTTTATTTAGGGAGAGCTTATTGATGCTGCGTATCATCGAAGTGTCACCAGGAAAAGCTCGCGTGATGATATTTGTATAGGTAAGGAATGAATTCTCTTTCTTTCTTTTTTAATTTTTTTTATCTTTCACCCTGCATTTGTTTTTACTATAAATACATTCGTCTCTTACATAATCGAAAATGCGTATAAACAAAATTTTTCGTCAACTCGTACTTAAGAGGCAGAATAAAAAAAAAACGTATATATATATCGTTTGCATTCTAACGGGCATATGCGCACTAAAATAATGATGTAATTGAAGCCGAGTTTTGCGATGACGCCTTACTCTTTATGTGCTTAAAAAAAGGCGTAAGAATCAAAACAGCTGCTTCGGGGAAAAATAGTAAAAATATATTAGTAGGTACCGACTGTCGAGGGATCAACTCTGCGCGCCAGTGTATACTAATATAAATATACACATGTATACGAGTAGCGTTTCTAGCGCAAGATGGCGGCTTATCAATGTTACACTAGTAAACATGAACTTGTTAGTCATTCAAAATTGACGGCTATAAAAGTTTGACCGATTAGAAGCGTCTGATGCGCAAATGAGAGCATAACACTAAAAATTTGAAATCGTTCAGCCTTGATTTTCAAGCGTGTCTTTGTTCGATAATATTAGTCGACGCGTTTGATCTTTTGTGCGCTGGAAAATTGAGATATAAAAATATAGTCGTCTCAACAACATGGGAAATTATTATAACTAGAGTATAAGTAGCTGAGGCAGATTAATTTTGTTTAGCGCATCTTGATTGCTTTCCACAAGCGGCTCTCTATATCCAAAATATTTTTAAACCTCATAATTCATTAATGAAATGAAGTAATAGAATAATTTTTTTTTTCTCAACAACCTTTAAAAGACGTACAAAGTAGAGAGTAAATAATAGAAAAAAAAAATAAAAATTACCAGATATTACCTGAAATGCAGTATCATGTTTTGATCGATAAGCAGGTCGGATGGAAAAATCGCAGTGGATTAAAAAAAGCGAAGATTGGATCGGCCGGACGCAGCGACGACGGCAACAGCGGCGGTATCATCGTTCCCTTTTATCAAGAATCGAGTCCGCGTGCGAGATCATTTAAAAATCGGTATTTTTGAGCGGGAATTAAAACTGTTCGATCATCGACACACACACACACACACACGCACACACACACACACGCCAATACACACACAGAGGCGAGATAAGAAGGAAACGTTATCCAGAGAGTGCGCGCAAAGGCAATGTGTTTTTCGCTCACGTTTCCTCTCTCGCGCGCGCGCACTCGTCTCCAGCAGTCTTTTAATCGTCTCCTTATTGAGACGTTCGTCTTGAGGCATACGGATCGATTGAGCTCATCCAAAAAATGCGCATCGCCACATTTTATCCATATATTTTGCAAGTACCTATATGTATGCATATATATATATATATATATATATATATATATATATATATATATATATATATGTGTGTGTGCGTGTGTAATAATTATTTATTCAGGGCAAAACCCGCTCTTCCTCCCTTCCTTAGCGGGCGAGTGTGCGAGAGCGAGCGCTACGACGTTTCGTTGCTGATGGTCGATTTTACGCCCGATCACCTCTCGACTGGTTTTCCGTTGCGAGAGAACAGCTTAGCTTTTTTTGTTATCGTGTAGCTGCTATATGCGGTCAGGTACTGCCGGGTTGATTAGCTATTATATGTATATACAATTAGAATACAATGCGGCCTGGCATCTTGGCTGATGGCTTGCGATGGATATTTTTATTGAGCGGTGATACAATGAAAGTGTGATGTTTTGGAGAAGCGACTGCGTGCTAAAAAGCATTTGAAAATATTTTTCAACAAATAACTGCCTGTCGTCGTTGGCGTTTAATGACGATACTAAAATAGGCACAACCTTTTTGTTCCGTTTTTCCTTTAGCCGCGCGACTTACGAAATAACAGCTAATTTTTACGAATATATACCTACATACATATAGGTATATCACAAACAATGGTTCGTGAAAATGAAAGAAAAAAAAACACAGCAGTCTCGCAAAATAAGTAACGTAAAAGAATTGTTAGGTGTAGGTAGAGTCGAATTTTTTAGCAGAACCAGCGCAACTCCCCCTTTACTTAATTTAACAATTCAACATTGAAACATGAATAATATAAAATGGAAGGCACACCAGTTTTATTCGAAAACTTGCTCAGATAGAAATCTCTCTTTCTCTCTCTTTCTTTGACGTCCCCAACAATCACATCTAGCAGCATCAACATCAGCAGATTTAATAAAAGCAAATTCTTTGTTTGGATAAATTTATAAGCGTCATTTATCTATAAATGATCTCGAAAAAAGCTTTACGAGCTTTATCCATTAGTTTCTGATTATTCGTCAAAAAAGACAATAATCATATCAATGGCCGCGCAATGGGATGCGAAAATAATGTGGTACACCGTTGCGTCACACAATGCGAGCTTAAAACAAAAAAATTAATGTCCATTAATGTCCGTCCAAACACAGTCAGACAGACAGACAGAAAGACAGACATGTGTATTGCGCGACCTCAGGCTCAGCACTCTCGAGCAATAACAACAACTGTGTCCTTCTCACTCATCTCCTATATACATATATAATATAAGTATATAATTTCGTCGCGGGCAGCTATATAGTTGTACTGCACTCCAAAAAATTGTGTTACTTAATTAATTCAGCACTAATTAATTCATCACTTAATTAATTCAGCCTGCAGGGTACCTATGACTAAACTCTGCGTGTTTGGACCTTCAATTTGTTTGGACCCTCGCTGTCATTTATATATAGGTTTATCGTTTTCGTTCGTTCGTACAGTGTCCATATCGATTTCTTGTGTAGGTTATTCGGAATAACCGACTGTCTCGACCGCTTAGAAATAATTGACGAATTTTCATGATTTGTCAAAATAATTTTGTCAAAGCATCACAGAGTCGGAAAGTTATTTTTAACGGATGCGCTGGATATCCCGCATGGATATCCCCGGATCTGCAGTCAGACTATACGTATAACATACATACATACCTCCAAACATACATACATACAATACCTACACATTGAATTAATATACGCCGTCGCGCGCGGTCCGTTCGCCGATCGCATCTTCAGGAGGGAGCTAGAGGGGCAAGGGGGGGGGAGGGGGGCTGCGCAATGCCGGGGCCAGCACAAGCAGCTCGTCGTATATACGCATATATAAGTAGTATAGGTATAAGCGCTGCTGCTGCTGCAGGCCGAGCGCGCTCGAGGAGCACATGCTATTATTTTATTCATGCGAGTCGCAAGAGAAGGAGAAGCTCGCGCCGCCTCGCTCACCTCGCTCCATTGTCTTTGTTGAATTGAACAAGTCGCGAGAGCGTGGGTACCTTTCGGCCTCTTTATAATATAATATGCGATCGGACGAATGTTGTTGCTCGCGGTCATCTTGCCGCGCTATGCTTCGACCCGATCGACGGCTACTGCGATGATACTTACTCGAATCGATGCTCGAAGACGCGCGCCCGGCTCAAGTTTTTAAAAGGTCATCATCTTCCGAAGTTCCAGGTTGCAGACCGCCACCCGCTTTCCATCCTTCCGAGTTTTGCAAGGAGGAGGAGGAGGAAGAGTTTATGTGTATATATATTTTCTCATGTAATTTACAAGTCCTCGCGGACTCGTAAAAGCGTAAGCCTTATTAATGTCAGCGAATCGTCCCCGCTGTTAGTTGTACGATAAAAAGTGACACACAACAACAAACTGATAGTCATAGCTGACTCATGCGTTTGCATGTAAGCTCTCGAGAGTATAAGAGTACGTGAACATTGGTTTTTGTGCATGCGTATAAAAGGGAAACAAAAAATAAAATGAACGAGCTTCCAGCACTCGATGACAAGTAAATCATACACACATCGATTAATAAATTAATCAATAACTCTCGCAACTTTTTGATGAAAACGACTATTGGCGTTTGCTGTACCTGCATCGATCGTGATTCTGCAAAAACATTTTTACGAGGAAAAAAATAAAATAAGTCATTCATCCTCGCGAAGCGGTTTTTTCATTCCATTAGAGTTCACGCAGTAGTAGCAGCAGCAGCAAGGCTTTTTAGCCGGCAATTAATTTACAAACTTTTTGATAATGGATCGAGCCTAATGATAATCAAATTAGCAATATAATTATACAATATCAAATTATAAGCAGAATAAACAGAAGAAGAAGAAGAAGAAAAAGGAGAAAAATAATGCTTGCGTCAAAAAAATATTATAATGTATAAGTATTATAGGAATCGCGTATTCGTACGTACACACGGCTAACTCGTAACTGACCCCGCACCTACGTCATTAACGGCGTTTTCTACATACATAAACTGCGAATTAATATTGAAATGATTTAACGCGCCTGCGGTATACTTTATCTTAGGCGTGTCTTTCACGTACTAAAGGCAACTCCATTATTTTATGATCGCACAACGTTTCGCTTACAAATTCGAAAGAAATACCTTCCCTATATAAAAATACTTTTTCAAGTATTTAGAGTTATGCTGAAAAACTTTTAAAAGCAGAACATTCGTTTTATCTCATTGCCAATATGAAATAGTTATAATTACACGGTAACCTGAAAATAAAAATAAAAAAACAAAAAAAAATGTCATTCTACACAAAGAAAAGGCAGAAAATTGTTTCCACGTAAGTAGATGATAAGCACAGCTATACTCCTCCTCCTCCTCCTTCTCCTCCTTAGACATGCGTCGGAGCTCTTACGTATCCGTATATTGTTCCGCACCAGTAAATGCTATAGCGGATTCACCGGAACGCTGAGTCTTACTCGACATCAGCACGTGTATATGTGTGAGTCTTATTCGTCAATCGCAGTTCTGGACTTATTACTATTTTTCTCCGTTTCTCAGGCAAGCTTTTTGTTTCGCCTGCTTCTGGCTACTCATCTTCCGCCTGTGTGCTGTAACGAAGACGACGACAACGACGACGATCACTTCATTATTATTATTATTATTGATTATTATTAATTTTATTATTATTGTTGTCGTTAATAATTGTTTTTTTTCTTTTTTCTTCTTCTTCTTTTTTAAAAAAAATAAGTGCTGGAAAGATTGTTATTTTAACAGTGTAGGCGAAGATAGCTCAAACTATCGGATTCTTGAATTTCCTCAAAGCCATCGAAAGTGTCAGTTGAACGTGCGTAATCGTGGTTGCCCCGTAGCTGAGCTGAGAACAAAAAATCTTGTTCATCCTCGCTCGAGTGCTGCTAGCAAACCCTCCTAATGCTAATTGAAAACGATTCGCGGGAAAAATGTCCCCGCGCAAAGATTAACGATTTTCAGCGGAGCGCGATGGAGCAGCATATATCAGCGGCCCGGCAATAGTACACCTTATACATAACAGCTTTTCAAACGTTCCTTATGTTTTCGCTGACCATTATACTATACTTATATATTATATCGCAGCTACTGCCACTAGCATACCGTCACGACTTCCATTAATCGCTTTCACTATACCAGTGAGAAAATCCTACAGTTACTGCTGCTGCTGCTACTATTGCGTATTGTATGCTAAGCCAACATAATTACATTAACTTCTCGTGGCTTTTTCTCAAAATTGTACGAGCAATGTATTTGTATATATATATATATATATATATATATATATATATATATATAGATAACTACTTGTATCACGTGACATAATAAAGTTGCGTGGCGAATAGCTCATCGCAGAGACTCGAGCACTTGAAGCAACGTATGCTATATAAGTACATCAGCTGACGCGCATAATTTGTAAGGCCAGCCTCCAATTGTTTTCTCGATTCCGCTTATACACCTGGACAATTCATAATACACTACACCTCGCGTATCCAGTATACGTACATCATTCAAAACATTTTAATATGGCAATTATAAAAAAGACAAATGCACACCGTATAGGTAATAACACAATATAACAATTAAATTATTGTTAATTAAAGTGACTTTAACAGTTTGTATATAAAGTAAGCAGATGAGAAAAAAGAGGCGTCAAAAGTCAGCTGCCGCAGAGGGCTAATTCAACGCGTACATTTCGATATTGTGAAATCGGTATAGAAGTGAATCGGTTGGGAAAAGCCGCGGACGAGCGCTGGACCCTGCCAAGAGATAAAAGAAGACAAGCGAGAAATAAGAAAAAGGGAGAAAAAGAGAGAGAAAGAGAGTAGAAAAGCGTACAGAAAGTAATAGCGCGTCATTAATATTTAATAATCGGCCGTCGGCGCTTCCAGAAGCTTCCAGACCACCCGGTGTCCACTTTCGCTTCTTCGATCCGAGTCGTTGTCATGATTCTGTTTTTCCTTCTTTCTCTTGTTTCTTGCTGAGCGAACGATTG
This sequence comes from Leptomastidea abnormis, assembly GCA_030522805.1. Lineage (NCBI taxonomy): Eukaryota > Metazoa > Arthropoda > Insecta > Hymenoptera > Encyrtidae > Leptomastidea > Leptomastidea abnormis. Next base: position 13,002 of record JAPYZE010003460.1, on the reverse strand, counting down.
CCGGGTTTCGATCAATTAATCGCAAGAGCGATATATACATATAGGAGAAACGCTGACTTTTTTTCTTGACGGGGCTTTTCTGCGTACCCGAGGCCGAGACTGCAGATCAGAGAGAGAGAGAGAGAGAGAGAGAGAGAGAGAGAGAGAGAGAGAGAGAGAAAGAGAGAGAGAGAGAGAGAGAGCGTAGAAAAATACTGGAAGGTTCACGAAGCTGCTGCTGCTGCTGTTGCTCGCTCGGAGCTTATTTCGATTAAAGAGAGCTCGATCGAAAGAATGTATGCGTATATATAAAGCCGTGCACTTTGTATCGAGACTTACAAGGTTACACTCTGTATGCTAATCTTTTAAGATCGTTATGTACAGAGAGACTGGTTTGGTTATATTGGATCAAGAAAAAAAAGTATTAAAACAAAGTCTTATTCGCGATAGATATGGAAATTGATAAATTTTATGAAAAAAAAAAAAAAAATAATAATAATTCAAGTTACAAGGTGCTTTACATCATGTAAAGTGCATAGAAATCGGAGTTTTAATGAACGAGTAAACAATGTTTTGCAAGAGTTTATAAAAAAAAATGATTTTAAAAAATCAAAGTAAAAAATATAAATTATAGGAAGTGCATAGAAATTAAAATAAAAACGAGCAGACAATGTTTGTCACATATCATCGAAAATATTGAACGATTCTCTGCTTACGTATTACAACTTTATAGTCTAAACAAACTGCAACTGTTTGCAGGTGAAGTAAAAAAACTTTAGATTAATGAGTCATTTTTATTTTCCGAGATCAAATGCACATGCTGCATGTTATAACATTTTCATATCTTATCGTTTTTATAAAAAACGCGAATATTTTATATATCCGACCAATATGACTCAATCAGCGACTTTGATATTTTATTCGAGAAAAAGAGATAATTAAAAAAAAAAAAAAAAGACTTGATATTGTTAAAGCTTATTGGAAATCTGACGTTAATTGAAGGGATTTTCCGAATCGACGATTGCATTTGTTTTCACAGTCATTATTTCCACTATATAAATTTACAAAGAGTTGAGTTAATCAAATTTATTATCATCGTTATTTTATTTTTTTTTTATAATCACTCCCTTAATCACCAACACACGACGTTTATTGAGAAATAACTCGTCCAATCGACAAATATTACATTTACAATTATCATCACACGTTATATGCTGAAAATATAATTAAAAGTAATGTTAAACACATGTATAATATGAAAGATTCTTGAAAGTCTCTGACTTGAAGCACTGCAGAAAAGCAAGGAAAAGGAGACAAGATCAAGCATAAATCGTTGAAATTCATTGAACGCGCGGACGGAAATTGATGCGTAATGAACATTGATCTTTGCGTTAAATCATTATTTCTATCATTAATTTTGAAGATTGTAAAAATATATAACTAATTGTACCTATTGATAAGTGTCTAGCTCAACTTGCACGTACACTCTAATAGGGGAATCAATCGTATAATATATAAGTTTACGTAATGAAAGAGAAAGCAAGCAGCTATCGGCTTTCTTGCAAAATTTATCAAGCATATTTTATTATATAGTAAAATTTATACAATTTCAAGCGCTCAGATGATAAGCTCGACAATACAACAATTCATTAAGTATTATCAGAAGTGCGGCGGTAGGAATAAATTCCGAGACAAAGGGTCAATCCGCGAATACACTTTTTAACTCTCGCGTATTATACCTATACCCCTCGGACAATTAGCATTAGATCTTCTCGAGAAGCATATTTATATGAACGATAACTTGGCCAAATTACCGAGGTTTGAAATTACACGCTAGGCATCCGTTCTTCTATACAATAGATAAATTGTTCTTAAGTAAGACAAGACTTTTTTCTATCCGATGTAGCAGTTTTATTGATCAAATATTCTCACACAAGACCAAAAATTTTTTCCTAAGTCAAATAAAGGAGAGTTCCTTTACTCAACGAAATAAGTTTGATTAATGTTATAGTGCGGCGGCGATTACGCTTATTGAGAGGTTAAATTAATCCTAATTAGCGTGTCTACGGTGTCTCTAAAGCCGCTTGAACGGCTCAATACCCACACACACACACGCACACAATACTTAGCCATGTCGACATGCCTCGTTCGTAATAAATAATAAATAATAAATCGGCATTACGAGAGAGAGAGGGAGCGACAAGCTTGGGTATGCTGCTGATAAGTATACGCGCTGACCTTGAACTTATCTCCCTTATCAATATGTATATGTATATATAAAAGTGGCGTGCGTGCATGCATACAACAGTCAACTGCTTTCAGTAGATCCACATCATAGAAGGATGGAAGGGCTACTCGCACCGAGAGTACTCCTGCTCATTTCTCAAAATTTAGAATTGTACCGAGGAAATTGCAAAAAACCTGCGAGGCTGTTGTTCAAGTAGCTGCATGCTTTTCTCTCTCATTCTCTCTCTCTCTCTCTCTCTCTCTCTCTCTCTCTCTCTCTCGTGGTGCATCGTGCTCGCAGGAAAGAAACGCAATTGCCTTGAGCTTTCGCGATAAAGCCGAACTCGCCGCTCGGTCTACGCTTGCTCGCTCGCCTGCCGATACAATTTGCCTTCGTCCCTCAGCTCTCTCTCTCTCTCTCTTTTTCATCCTCATTTGATGATTACTGGACAATGACCAGCCAACGTTAGCCTTGCCGTTGGCCCCACAGACGACGCTTGTTTACTAATTGTTTGCTGCTTATATTCACTGGAGTACAGCTACAAGCTACATATAATATATTAAATGCGGCGCTGCTTGTTTGTCTTATTTTATTTGCTTTTCTCGGTGCTCGTGTGCAATTTCCAGCAATTTCTCTTGTATTGATTATATGAATATTGAAAAAAAATGTAATAATCTCTTGCTTGAAGAATAAATTGAAAATTTATTTTAACGATGATAAAGAAAATTTCGATTTATCAATATTGTCACGATATTTTCATGCATTGGCAAAAAAAGAAAGCGCAGTAGGTAATATATGTTGATGAGCCATCAAAAAGCTCTCGCGATCGTTGTGCTCCCGCTTTTCTATAATTCAAGGTATCGTTGGCCAATAGATTGGCTTAGGAAAAACCTGAAACAGCTCGCAAGCTCGATAAATCGATATGCCTTATCTTTTTTAGCGCGCTATACCGCGACAGTTCTTCCTCGCCGAAACACAAGGCAAAGACAGAGAGAGAAAGAGAGAGAGAGAGAGAGAGAGAGAGAGAGAATTATGCCTTTTGGTATATGTGCAACGGTGATGTGCTTTCTTTCTTTGTGTACAGCTCTGACGTAACGCTACCTACCGGACTTTAACGCGGCTTATCGCGCGTTCGTGTCACGCGAGTCGATGAGCAATGTTCCTCTCGTGATCACCATCTGGCAGCTTGCCGTTAAGGAGGCACATATCCGGCATGGAAGCAATCGCCTGCAAGCTTTTTTAGGAGCAATGCTGGCTGGGAGCTTTTTCCACAATCACTTACTTTTTTCTTCTTATCCTGCTTCGAGGTTTTTTTTTCTTCTTTTTTTTTCTTCTTTTAATATTTTATGTACCTATATCTTTGCATTTTACAATGATAAGGGAGTTTAATGCTCTTTGCTAATTAGCATTTACAAATTACCCATCGCAAGTTAAGACGAAGCTTAAGAGTATTCAAGATAATTTTGCGCTGCAAAATTATAATCGGGTCTGTTCATCAGCATATAATCACAATCGCGTTGTGAATATTTTTTCTTCTGCCATTATTTACTGATAACACTGTTTACGGAAACATACTTTCGTGCGTAGAAGTAAAAATAAAAAATTAAAAAAAAAAAACAGAAAAATAAACATGCATATAAATGTTTTATAAGTCAAAGCATTACGGCTTACAAATAGCAGCGTTTCACTTGAAATTTTACATAATAGAAGAAAAAAAAATAAAATAAATAAAAACAAAAATGAAACAATTGAAGCTCGTCGCTCTCAGTGAAAATAAAAGCAGGCGAGCTTCAGCGAATAATGATTACAGCACAGAACGAGCGTAATTAGCATCAGAAGGAAAAGGGGGAAAGAGTTTCGAATCGACTTTTCAATTGATAAATAGTCAAGAGTGTAGGTTGACATAATTGTATTTTCGTTCGACACCCGCGCACATAAACTTTGGCTCGTTCGTCACCTCCTGCAGGCATGCCTCCAGCAGGGCGGTCGTCCCAGCGAATTTTTGTGTCGCTCGTCGCCTCACTCGAGCTCATACCAATAACAAGCAATTGATTCAAGAAAATTTCGATGCAAGGAAAGATTACTGAACGTTCTGGCTGAGCCCCAAAGTCGGATTTTTGAAGAGTAAGCCTGTGACTGCGATTTCCAGGCGCGTGATAACGTTGATGATATCCTTCAAACAGTCACATTATTTGGTTCGAAAAAATGTATGCGACTTCTCAGCACGTTATTAACATTAATACTAATTTAATATGCCTAATATAACTGTTATACCTGATGCTCATGACTTATTTATTTTTCTTTCCAGAAACGAAGGAAATCCTTCATGGCGTGAGCGGAGAATTTCGCGCGGGAGAGTTGACAGCCATAATGGGGCCATCGGGTGCTGGCAAGTCGACCCTTCTAAACGTACTAGCTGGATTTACGTAAGTCATCGCATATTTTGTCACGTATGTTTTTTTGCTATTTTTTCCCCGGGTCGCGCACGCTTTATGTGTCACCAAAAATTTTAAAAATTTTTTTTGCCATGAATTTTTTATTTTTTTTATTTTTTATTCATTCATTCATTTATTTGTTTGTTTGTTTATTTATTTATTTATTTATTTTTAATTTATGCGTATGGATGGCAATCGATCTTTACTCTCAGCTTGCGCGTTTATCTGGATTTACGCGTTTGTTTATTAATTAACTCTTAGAAGATGGCTTGACGTAGAAGGTTTTATGATGTTATATCAGAAAACTGAGAGTAATACGTCAAAGTCAAAAACAACTTAAGATTCCTCGAAGAAAACCAAGTAAAATACAAGATCAATATTAATATGTGAAAATTTTGAATATTTATGAAATTTTGAATCTTATGTAATTTTAAAATCCACAATTCTGTAGATGCATTTATCTATTTGGTTATTTGGACTCGTTTCGCCAAATATTACTACCTACATTATGACATGTTTATGGTAATTTAAAATCAATTAAATAACTTTAGAATTTTATTTATTTATTTATAATTTTTTTTTTCTGCAAGAACTTTTATTACATTAGCTGATAGCATTCCAATATTATTTATATAATTTATTGAGTCATTTTCTCACCTTATTAAAATATCATTGCAAATCAAGTGAAGCGCCGCCGTTCTTGTAAACTAATTGCATGCACGAGATGTTGCAAAAACTAGGAAATCGTAATAAAAAAAGCACAACGTGATAATATGTTTAATGATAGGTACATTAAACTCTGACAGAGCAGTAAAACGGAAACTATAAATTTTTAATTGATTTCTCATTAAAATATTTTGATATTTTTTTCAATTAAAATAAATACAACTGAAAATAAAAGGATTAAATTAAAAGTGCGATATTTAAGTATAAATTTTGAAATCTCGACGGCAATAATCCCTGAAGTGTACACTGGAATGCATATAAAGTTTCGACTATAAAAAAAGTCACGTCGCTCGATCAGGAATACGCTTGACAGCTTCCTGGATAGACGCGAAGGTCAGCATCCGCGTGAATCCTCTAAAAGTCAGTAAAATCGGTCGAGCATCCATCGGCAAAAAGCCACAAAAGTCCCGCATAAAAATTCAGAATTTTGCACTTGCTGTCGCTTATTTTAGCCGCTTATATTCGTATCAGCCCGTACCAACTCAACTCAAACCCAACACGATATATTAACTGTTACATATGCCCATTCTCGGCTTGGGCTAGCCCACCTATAACAGCAGCAGCTGCAGCAGCAGTCGTCGAGTTGTTTCATTGGGCCGCTGGAGAGTCGAGGGCATACGGTCAAGCGCTGACCCATATTTTGCGAAATTTACCGTTTTCGCGATTTATACCGAGTGAAACTAGCCAGCCACGATCGGGACTTTCATTTTTCACCTGTGCTGCAATTATCGAAAGTCAGTCGGTCGCACGCGCTTAAGCTGATACACACACACAAACACGCACACGCAACGGGTATTGGTAGATAAACTTTTCGTTGCTTGTATAATGCGTTTTAAAATGTCATTCGAGGCAATTGAGCCGGTTTATTGCTGTAGTCCCACGTGTTTAGTGTCTTTTCGCAAGCCAAGTGTTTTCATGGTATACTTTTTATTATTATTTTTTTATGGCGCTCCTCAGGCACTTTTTTAATGTTTCTTTATTTATTATTTTTTTCTTCTTCTTTTTAAGTTTTATGTTAAATCTCAAGTTTATTTTTAGAAGAATTATTATCATTATCAGATATCAGATATATTTAAAATTTTATGTGAAACATTATACTTAATACCTATATGGTCGCAGGTACTGAAAAGCGAGTTTAAATATTTAATATATAGATAGATAGCAATATTTACTATATTTACGCTGTAGCGTACAGTGTGTATCTTATTTAAATGTGCACCGAGAATAGATCGATGATTTATACTCCGTACTAACTATTGTGAAATCATAATGCTGACCTCAGTCGCTATCCAGCGAACGAGTCACGCGAATAAGTTGAAAGAAAAACAAAGCGTATTCTGGTCCACCGGATGGCCGGATACTTATTACTATTGGCAAATTTAAATTAAATTTTGATTCGTTCAAGTTAGCCCATGATGTAAGTACGTGATTTTCGAAAAATATTGAAATATGACTCGTGCGATCCTATTACAACGAGTATTTAATTCTCGCAAGTATCACGTGATTACTTGCTAAGATTATTAACAATGTTAGTAAATATACCTAGCCATGCGTTTTCAAGTGATTAATAATTTTCACGGCGATGTTACGAGGAGAGACAACGCAAGGCTGAGAAAATTATACTAATATTATAATTAGCGGTCGACTCGCTTGGGAAACGTCGGCTATTAGGTAATCCCGAAGTAACAATAAGAATAATCTCATTATATGCCACAAGTTTGTGATTGTTAAACGAGGTGGCTTTGTTTTTTCCATCTTCAAATATGACTAAATTTATTATCTTTGCTTATTAAGCGAGATGAAGTTTTTCTTCAACGAGCAATACATTGTTTTCAACTTTTTCTCGCAAAAAAATCGAATCTTTTCGTGCACTGGTAATTTTAGTATTACATGTTTTTATAGTTATACAAAGTATCATGTTGCCATTGAGAAAATGATGTACTATCACGTACACGCTAATTTTCCTTATTGTTATCGACAAGAAATTTCTAAGAAAAAAGTCTGAACATATTATTTAAAGTGATAACAAAGATTCCTTTTATTCCTCAGTTTAATAAAATAATTATAATCAATAAAAAATAGCATTTGAAAATTCAAATGTAATGAATACCGATGCAGCCTAAAGAATATAAAAACTACACCCTTTGATTTTGCTGACGATCCAATCTTATCTAACTTTTGCATAATCTGTACCCGTCGAATCATAGAAGAAAAAAAAGAAAAAGAAGAAGAAGAAGAAGAAAAAATTGCACAAAGCCAACAATTTCAGTTTGCTCCCCCTTCCCCGCTCCTTGCTACCCAACAAAACAAAATTGTCATCCAACGCAGCAACGTATTACGAAGAAGTCCGAAGCTGCACGCCTATATGCTGCGTACATTGCATAGAATTGATTTTCCAGGTTCGCGAAATGATGATGAAAATTCTATCGAAGGCTTTCTCGCGTTAGCGAAAGAGCGTGCTCGCTCACGAGTTTACTCGTGGCAAGGAGGTGAACGGGGGGGGGGGGGACCGGATAGAAATCGCTTTTCACTTTTCTCGCGTGCATGCTTTTGAATTTGCCTACCTTCCGAGCTCTATACTCTTTCGCCACGCCGCAGTTGGTCGTGGAAAAACATATATATGTTTTTTTTTTTTTTTTTGCCATTGCGATATAGTTGCAGCCGACGATTGACCGATTGCCGAAATCGGATCGTCGGATGATAATAGGGGCTACATAATTATGGCATGACATGCTCTCTCTCTCTCTTAAATAAACTAATCTGAAATAATTTTCATATGTTTTTATTATATTCTGTTAATTGCGCGCATAAGTATAATATAGAGGCGCATTCGTTGAAAATAAGGATCATCATTGTGGTTGCAGGGTCCAGGGCATGGGTGGGGAGATTTTGGTGAACGGCAAGACGCGCACGGCCAACAGCCAGAGCTGGCGGCGCACCTCCTGCTACATCCAACAGTACTCGCTCCAGCGTACCAAGCTCACCGTAGGCGAGGCAATGACGCTCGCGGCCCATCTTAAGCTCGGCTTCACCATCAGCTCCGGCTTCAAGCATACTCAGGTTTGTCTCTCTCACTCTCTCTCCTTCATCTCTTCCTCTTATATCAATCGTCTCTTTTGTACTTGTACATTTTTCGCCATAACTGTGCTTGCTCTCGCATGTCTAGCTACTTGCGACTTGATGGAAAATAAAAGCTTCAACTGCGGCTCTTTTTTTCATTTCTTAACCTCTCTCCTCTGTTTATTCCTTTTTCTAGTCCTATACACTACTATGCGCTTGAGACAAGACTAGGAGAGATGCCGATGCAGGTAGATCATCAATCGATTCAACGAGTTTTCTTTGACGCCAGAAAACAATTGAGTCTCTCGTATTGTTATTCTTTCGTTTGATTGCCGATCCAGGTTGACGCGTTGCGACACGCGTGCGCGGATTAATAAGATATTCTCGAGAACGGATATGTATATAAATATACACACACACACACACAGAGACACACTTGCGAGATACGCGGTTTAACGAATATGTAATGACGTACGACTGGGCAATATCGAGATCATTAACTTTTTATATTTTTGCGAGATACTTCGAGGATTTATAATCTTTTTCAAATTCTCAAATGAACGAGTTGATTGGCTTGAAATTGTTACTGCTATTGAATTATTGCAGCGTGAAGAAAAATAATTTTTTTCTTAAACTTGTTCTTTCTTGCATACAATCTGCTGGTTGGCTGCATTCTTCTTATGAACTGATAAATTACTAATTGCTTTGGCGCGTGGCTTTATGCTTTAAAGAAAGTTATTGTTTTGAAGTAGGAGTTGGTAACTCGTTGCCGATAGTGTTGGGGGAGGACCCTCACCTAGAAAAATATATATATTCCGATAAAGCTGTCAGACAAAGTATTATATCTCAACTTTTATTCTTGCTTTCTTTTTTTTTCTTTTTCTTTTTTATGCATTTAAGCTATTGCTAGCAATTTCACTATATATATAGTTATGATTATTTACTCAAGTTAAAAATTTCCTTTTCAGGTATTGGAGCTTTTAGAAATTTTGGGACTAAGTCATTGTTACGACACTTTATGCGGAAAACTTTCCGGCGGACAGAAAAAAAGACTCGACGTTGCTTTGGAGCTTCTTAGCAATCCTTCAGTATTATTCCTTGACGAGCCGACAACAGGTAAATTCAATTGATCATCTTACATATCTCATAAATATTTTTATTATTTCCTCAAATCGACAATCTTTTACTTAAAAAAAAAAAAAAAAATGGCAGAATCGCTATTAATTGAAAAAAAGAAAAAAAAGTTATCGTTTGTCTGAGCTGTACAATTGAATTTCATCAATGAAAGTATTTTGAAAGATAAAACGTGTAAGTCAAATATTGAGAACATGTTTGATTATCAGTAGGTATCGTTACAATGATTATATCGATGCACAAGTCGTCCCTATATAAAGCTTGATTATTTATTACAGTATCTGAACAATGTCAAGAAGAAACCGTAATTGTCGAGTGGCTGAAAGCGATAATCATTTGCGCTCTCTTGACACACGTCTAAACTCTGTCCCACTTAAAGAACTTGAATAAAAAATATTTAGCCTTGACTCGCCATTGTCACACACGCACACACACACACATGCGCGCGCGCACGTACACTCTGTTCCAAAAAATTTGTAAAACACAGAATTTCTGTTATTTTATTTTTTTTTCAACTACAGAAAAATTGTATTATTTATTTTACATTATTTTTGTGTAGGAAGTACACACACATATTTTCCTGAGAAAATTTACAGACAAAATCACACAAAACAGGCAATTGCGATGAGACAAAATTTTGTCAGTAGTAGTGATATAAAAATTTTAGGAAATAAAAAACATGCTAATTTCAGTTTTTACTGCAGAAAGTTTGTACCAATTTTATTTTAAAAAACAGAATGGCTGGAAAATAAGATATGTAAATTTGAATTGGCAGGTCTGGACTCTGCATCCTGCAGCCAGTGCATAGCTCTGCTGCGGCGACTGGCGCGTATCGAGCGCCGCACCGTAGTCTGCACGATCCACCAGCCGAGCGCGCTCCAGTTCGAAATGTTCGACTCGCTGTACGCCCTTGCCGAGGGCCACTGCATCTACAGCGGCCCGGTCGGTGGACTGCTCGGCCACTTCGGCTCGCTTGGAGTTCACTGCCCGCCCTATCACAACCCTGCTGATTTTCGTGCGTATATTATTTACATTCGTTTATCTGTCTCTCTCTCTCTCTCTCTCCCTCCCCCCCTCTCTCTCTCCCACTCTCTTTCTCTTATATTAAACGATTATTGCTCGAGTACGAATCTAATAAAAGATTAATATGTTGCAGTTCTGGAAGTAGCGATCGGCGACTACGGGATCACGACTGACAAGCTCATAGCGGCGATAGACAAATGCCAAGAAACTCGGAAGAGCATTGCTCCGCCTGTGAAACCTCCGCTCGAGGACAAACGTAAGTCGACCATAATCATCATCATCATCATCATCATCTCTTGGATGCCGAGAGAAACTATCTGCATGTTTCAATTTATATGTATATATAGAAAAGATTTCTCTTAAAATTAAACTTGGCAAAACAAATGTTGTTTCAGCTAAAAAGGGCAAAGACAAAGATTCTACGTTAGTAGAGGAAGAGAAGAAGGAGGAGGAGGAGGCGGAGCAGCCACCTATGCCAGCCGGCTTTTTCGCCCAGTGCTATTTGCTCTACAAGCGTCAGCTGATGAGCCTGAAACGCGACTACTTCCTGCTTGCGGTCCGACTGATTTGCCATCTCCTGATCGGTATCATATTCGGCTACCTTTACATGGGTAGCGGATACCGGGCCAACGGTGTGCTTGCCAACTACGTCTATCTCTACGGCTCCCTGCTCCTTATCGTCTACACTGGCAAGATGGCCGTGACCCTGGCATGTAAGTCCACAATAGCCAATGTTGAATAGCTATATACAGCTACACATATATACAGGGCTAGTGCTATGTGTACAATTACATCATTGAGTACTTGTATCTATTTATATATTATTATGAGATCAATGTACGCCGGTGGCTGCTGCTGCTGCTAATATTTCTTATAACGTCTTTTATTAATCTTTCTTCTGCCTCTTTTACTTTTAGTCCCACTGGAAATGCAGATTTTGTCGCGGGAGCACTTCAATCGATGGTATCTACTCGCCCCCTACTACATCAGTATGCTGCTCATCGAGGTACCTTTCCAAGCGGCATGTGCCGCTACGTACCTCGCGGTCAGCTACTGGCTTACTGGCCAGCCACTCGAAGCTGAAAGAATATTCATGTTTATGGTCGTTAGCATTGCGGCTAGTCTCTGTGCCCAAGCTTGGGGATTCTTTATCGGTGCGACAACTCCTGTCAAGGTACTCTCACCCTTTCTCAATCTTCATTATTCATTTTCAGCTATTTTCTTCTTTTTTTTTCTTCATTACTTACATACATGTATATATTTACACCTACTTCCAACATTTATACTCATTCGGATTCAAAATTTTGTATCTTGTCACAAAGATTATGTTTCGAAGAAATTATGCAAACTTACAATAGAAGCACAAGACAAATTTAACGACTTCAATTAGTACCTACATCTTGGTAAATTAATCATTTTTCAGTCGATAAACTTTGTTGTTCATTTATTGATCGGTGCTGCCACCAGTTCTTTATACCGATCGCATCATGGAAACTCATCCGATCTCTGCGTGTTCTATCTTATAGATCCCTGTTTTATCTATCGCGTCATATTTATTTTTTCCTTCAAACGAATTGATTGTTTGATGATGTTCGAATGGAGATAGATACGTATTATGGCGTTGTTGTAGGCTAAGTCAAAGCTCAATATGATATATCATATGTAATTAATTGTATTCCAGATCGCAGTATTCGCTGGTCCCATCATAGCCGTACTATTCTCTGTGTTCGGCTTTTGCATTCGCTACTACGACACGCCGAGCGGCTTCCGCTGGCTCTTTCACATCTCGTACTTCCGTGCGAGCTTCCACAGCCTCTTAATGACCGTCTACGGCTACAACCGCACAAACCTTTACTGCGAGCAGATGCCAGACGACCTGAGCTACTGCCACTACATGCAGCCAACAAAGTTCCTCAAGGAAATGGAGATCATCAACACCGACGTCGTGGAGAATCTCACCCTGATAGTCGGCATTGGCGTCCTCATGCACATCCTCACGGCCAGCGCGCTCTGGTGCAAGCTCAACCGTCGATGAGTCCTCCCTCTTTCCTTCTTCTTAATCTTCGTCTTCGAACGTGCACGCAGGCACGCGCAATAAGGGAGGATGAAAGAGGACCCGAGCCGCGTGTGAGTTGGCTATTGCTATATTGCTCCCGACACCGCCGGCCCTGTCTTTTCTTTTGCACTGCCCCGTGGCTTAGCTTACGCGACTCTTTCCCTTTTCGGGGTGAATCGCTAGAGTATCCGAAAATAACTTTACTCCGAGCTTGCTCGCGATGATAGTAAACTTGTAAATTTTGTACATAAAAGAGTGACTGGAGGTAATTGAGCTGTGAATCAGGCCTGAGTACAGGCGAGGCGACGTCAGGCAAGCGATTTATTTTATATATATATATTATTTTTTTTTTTTTTTTTTTT
>JAPYZE010003459.1:0-23995 GCA_030522805.1 Leptomastidea abnormis | reverse complement strand
TATATATATATATATATATATATATATATTACTTTTTTTGTTTTTTTTCTCTTTATATAAGCACATTAATGCGAAATTTATAATAGAAATGGAGTTGAAAATTTTTATAATATCTTTATATTTTCCCGTTCAAGGATACTTTGTCTTATATACAAAGATTAAAAATTTGTGAGAAATTTATTACAATATGTCTCACTATGATTTTTTTTTTCTTTTTTTTGCTTATCCTATTTGAATCAGTAATCAGAAAATGCAGAAGTATATGTTTTACAATTTGAAATAGTTTCGCTTTTACATTATAATCAGAATATAAGCTTTTTTTTAAACTTTATTTTCTTAATATTTTACTTCGATATCACAAAAATCTGTTGTGTTTTTGTCGATATGTTTCTTATTTATCTACAAAAGATTCAAAGTGCGCATACATTTATAAATTATAAAATTTATAAATAGATATTTTTTTTTATTCAAAAATTTCAAATTTGCCAAGATTATTTGAAGAATAAATATTTTTTCAATGTGTAATATATTTAACGTGTGATTTCCTTGTACTGATTGACAAACATCAATCGACTCGTGCATTTACATAATATCAACAATCTCATCAATAAAATACCTTATAAAAACATTATTTATTCCAATTTATTTTCAACAATTTCAACAATCAATTCATTTTTAAAATCTCATATCATTTAATTGTAAAATCTTTATTTTCATACAATTTTTTTCTGATCTATATATTGTATCTTTAAATTTTTCATGAAATAAAGAAGGAAGACTTCTTTACTATAAATTGCATTTTTTTTCTCACTAAATCATGAAATTCCACTGATTATCATTGTTTTATGTAAAATTTAAAAAAATATTTATAATATATTCCTTTAAAATTTATACTTCATAAAAATTATGTTTTTATTGTTAAGTTGATAAGGCTTGTCAATGCACATGGAATCATCAAATCAAAGAATTTTCCATATCTTTTTTGCGCCTAATTTAAAAATATTAAATTTTAAATTATTGCTTGTTACTACATTATATCTTGCCTTTTATAAAGCTTATACACCAATGATTAAAAATCATTTCGTTGTAAATTTGAAATATGTTTATTTCACGTCCAACTTTATTTATATTACGTATATAAACACAAAATAATATTAATCACAATAGTGTAGCTCCAAATTTAATTAAAAAAAAAAAATTGCTTCAACTATCATTTTTTTTCTTTTAAGCATTGTAATTGCTTATACTTTGACTTCGAGTATATATAAATGACTCACTTAAATTTCTAACGAAATATCGGCATGAAATATCATTCCATCATATCTATACATCAACGAACGATCTTTATCTATACCTTCTAGTATTACCTTTTCCTGTTCGTATAAATATTTACCATATTAATTTTTTTTCATATAGTCAACTGCAAGAATCATCAGATTCAAATTCGTTTGAAAATTCTTTTATTAAATTGTAAATTATTTTTTTAAATATCATTTAATACTGTTCAATACTATACTACAGGCTTTTTCGTTTATATGCTTTTTCATTCTTTAAATACATTTGTATATATGTATAAGTATAGTATTAAATGGACTGTCTAACCAATCAAAACACTCGATTCAACTCTCATACCTCTAATTTCTCAACAACAACAACAAAAAAAATCAAATCAAAATTCGCACCCTTCCTTCCCTTTTCTCAAGTCAGTTTACCAAAAAAAATGCTTTTTACTTAAGAAAACCTTTCATCTGCTTAGTCTGATGCTTCATACTATACTCAGCCGTCTCAGCCTTATTAATAAGCGAATCTAACTTGTCAAGATGAGAGCCGACCTTGGAATTAAGATCAGCTTTACGAGGTGCTGGTTGTGGCCTTGGTGGTCCAGCAGCTTGTTCTTGTTCTCCAATCTCGGCATTTGGACTCGTAGAATCTGGATTTTCTTCTGCTGTTGATGTTGATGGTTGATCATCGGTCGAACCAGATCGTGATTTGTGCTCTGGTGTACCAGGTTGAGATGATGATGATGATGAGACTCTTGCTTTAAGTAACGTGCCTAGACTACCGCATACGTTCTGCAAATAATGTTTTATTTTTAAATTTAATTGATTTCTTTTTTTTTTTATTGAGTATGATAATTGTTACTTTGGGTATGTTATATGAAAAATTATAGACTGCGTAGCTTATTAGTACAAATAATTGCTTGATAAATCATAATCTTAATAACCAATGATTAATGAGATGGAATTACAATTTAATTATTACCTTGAACTTGTTAATTTTTTTCTGCGTAACATTGAGTATCGTATTTAACTCGTCTAATCCACCTCCTATACGTCTCATACTTTCATCATTTTGATCCAACTCCTAAAGACACAAAAAAAAATTAAAAATACGTGTCACGTTAATTATTCATTAAAATATTTAATTCATAAAACGCTTGTATAACCTTCGTCGTTTATATACTAATTATGTTCAAAAGTTCTTTAAAATTTATATAAAAGAAAGAAGAAAAGAAATAAAGGTTGAAATAAAATTTTCTTTTCAAGTCTAAATATTTAAATGACTTATTATAATTATTTAAAACTCAAACATTGTTCTTCTTAAAGTATACCAAAGTACTTTCAAGTAGTACTACTCGACTGTTGCTTTGACCATTTACCTCACGAGTACATATAAAACATTCTAAAAACTACCACTATTCTATATTTTAATTTGTCCACAACAATTATAAACAAAATCTTTTGTCATACCCTCAAAAAAAAAAAAAAATCTCTAAGAAATTAATATTTCCTTACCGCCAAATAAAGCTACAGATCGATAACAACGAAAATAAACAACACACAGTTCACACAGCGCCCATTCTCTCCGTCACATAATTAAAACACCCTTACAAAGGGTAGTAGTAGTAGTACTACTACTACTAAACCCCTCCAATACATCCCTCCCCACCCCTACAACCATAGACCCTTAGTCATTCATACAAGAACTCGTGTACGCACAAGAGAGAGAGTAAGATAATAATACAAAGAAAAAAAGCTTTTCTCATATATCACATCACCTCAGCAACGGCGTCATCGTGAGCTTCCTGTTCAGCAGCTTCACGTTCGCATCTATATTCATCGCTTGCAAGCCATTCAGCTTCAGTGGGCGTCGGTAGGCCCAATAATTCTGCTCTTTGACAAGCGTAAAGATAACTTTGGGATGGTGGACGACTTGTACGTCTGGCTTCAGATGATGATGATGATGCTGCTGCAGCTGCTCCTTCTTCTTCGACAGAAGACATCTCGAATTTACCCTTAACCTGGGTTCTTGTAGATTTTTTATTCTCACGCTTGATTCATTTCCTAATGATTTTTTCGTTTACTGCCTTTAAACACTCTTGTTTATACTTTTTTTTAGAGATTAATTTTTTTCTTTCTGTTTAATTGGATTCTTACACTTTTGCGACGTTCTTTTAATTTTCGTCTATAAGAGGTATGTAAAAGAAAAAAAGCGTCAGACTTATAGTAAAGAGTCTGAGACTACTGGCGGCCAAAGCTCACCGGAGGGGTGGCTCTGTAGTATATGCTATATAAGCTCAGCTTGGGGAATCCATATTGGGATGACAATTTGCGCAGGCCCGAACACTGAACGGCTATAAAGGTATATATGTGTATATACGCGGATAGTAGAGTAAAATGCTTTCTCGTAAAACAAGTCGATAAAAGTTTATCTGGCTTTATTTAATTTTTTTATTATTTTTTTTTTGTTATTTTGAAGGATGAATATTTAAGAAAGTTTATTTTAGTGTGTTTTTTATGGTATTGTTTAACAGAATGTCTTATATTAAATTTTTAAAATACGAAGTATTTTTTTTAACAATAGTGTAATAACTACTGATCTAATAGTAATGAATGTAAATATTGAAATGGAATATTAAATCAATTTTTATACAATAGTTTATTGTGTTACTCCAAATATAATATATGATAATTATAAAAAAAATATTCACAAAGAAATCAAAATCAATAAAAACTCCTCAAAAATCTTTCAATTTATCGTCATAACTCAACTTGACAATCAAAATAATTCTTTTTCCAATTTTATTCCCGGAAAATTATTAAAACAAAGTCTTTCTCGTTAAAAAATTCAAGAACTCGCAAGGAAAAACTCATAAAAAATGCAGTCCATAGCCTCAGGCTATTTTATAAGTCCGTCTAAAAAAAAAAAAAAAAAAAAAAACGTGTCACTATATACTATATCCACGTGTGCACAGCGGCGGCCCCAAAGGCGCGCATACCTACTCTGCGACAGGTGTGTACTAACGAGCAAAAAAAAAAAAGAAAAAAGAAAAATAGAACGGATTTTCCGTGACGTCTGATCGTTAAAATATGAGTCGATATATAGCTTTATAAGAAGGGGAGTCGGCGCACCTATAGCGTAATAACCTTTTATCCGTTGGGACGATAAGAAGTAGATTTTTTTTTCTTACCTCCTTGATGCCAATGAGGCCGCTTGGAGATTTAGACGCTCCTTGACCGCTTGGAAACTACTACTACTATAATATGAACGAACGTGAGATTAAAGTTTTGCTGGAAGTAATCGACTGACTGATCTTTTCACAGCTGCCAATCTAGATACTTTTTTTTGTTGCACGAGATTAAAAATTTTTGTGAATTGGGTGATTTTCGACTTTATATAATGTAAATTTTGAATTTTTTTTATTTTAAAGAGGTTATACGTACAGGAAATATTTTGTTTTAAGCTAATTGATTATTAACTTGAGAATATTGAGTTATAATGAAATTTGGATTACGAATGAAAAGAGAGAAGTTTAAAATGTATCGGAATATTATATAGCCTTGGCTAATATAAAATAATTAAAACGCGTCAGTATATTGGAAAAAAAGTTATCAGTTTAATTTTGTTTTAATTGATATCAATTATTCATAACAATGAGTTGTTATATATTTCTCTACGATCAATACAAAAGTACGTAAAACATATACAGTCGTAAATAAAACTTTAAACTTATTTATTCTTCATTGTTTCGCAAACTCCAAAAGGTAATAAAAAAAAAAATACGATAAATTTACTGTTTGCAATAAAAAAAAAGTATATAACATTTTAAAATATAATAATAGAAGTCATTGGAAAATTATTATTTTTCAAAGTATATCATTTAAACCACATCCTGTTATATATAACGTATATATCCAAATAATATAAGCTTCACGCGCGAGAAGAGACCATTAATTTTCATTAGAATCCATATTTATCAAAGGCTAAATGAGAGCAACGCTTTGTTTTCACAGCTTTTGCCTCAAAATTCAAATCTTCGTCTTCATCTTACTATTATGTGGCTTAACACCACGTCCACATATATTTCAAGATGTGTGACTTTTATACGAACCTGAATTTTTTAGCGTTATTAAAAAGACTTGTTCTTTTACATAAAAAAAAAGAATAAAGAATAGTTTACTAAGCTGTCTCATATTTTGTGAGAGTTGAAATTTTCGTAAAATGTATGTCTTAGCTTGGATTTGATCAAGGTTAACCCTGTCAAGGATGTGACCTGTAACTTGATATATGTGGAAAGTGCTGGGAAATGTGTGCACAGGTATAGTTTATCAGGAGATGTCTTCTTTATTAGATCGGTTTTTAAGGGAGAGGAAGTAAATTACACTGGAATGGTATGATATACATGGTTGTTTTAGTATATATTGAGAATTGTGATTTATAATATTAATATTTCTTAAAATTATTTAATAAAAATTTTGTACAAAATTTTAAATAGATTATAAATAAATCATACATTTTTTAAATATTATTATAAATTAAACAGATATAAAAATTTTTATTCAACATAGTAATTACATATTCTACGCTGGTTCATATTTATTTCTTTTTATTGTAGTAATAATAATAATAAGGCATCTCAGTATTATAACCCCAGTCTTCCTTGATCATATCTGCTACCTTTTCTGCTATCATAACAACAGGAATATTTGTATGTCCTGTCATGATCATTGGCATTATCGAAGCATCAGCTACTCGCAATCCCTTAATACCTTTAACCTGTAATTTAAATTTAATTTAATAATTCATAAAATTTTTATTTAATCAAATACATGTATTTATAAAACATTTTTCTTATTACCTTTAATCTCGGATCAACAACACCAGTTGGATCATAAGACGGTGCCATTTTACACGTACCAGAATGATGATAAATCGTAAATGTATAAGTCCTCAAAGCACATTCCCAATAATCATCAGAATCATATTTAAAATCTTCACAACCAGGTACCACAAAGTCATAAAGATTTGAATTAAATTTTTTCATAGCTTTAGTCTTACTGACCTCAATAGCTGCTCGTATACCCTTAATCATTACTCTTACATCATCTGGATCGTCCAAATAATTTGCATAAATTTTTGGTTTAGATCTTGGATCACTATTCCTCAACAATATCTTACCGCGACTTTTCGGTCGCATAAGCATAGGAAATATCGTCCACGAATGACGTCCTACAACTGAATTAAACATTTTCGACCAATATTCTGATGATATACCCACATTGTTACGAAACGATGCATCAGATGTAAGCGAAGCACCAATAAATAACAATTCGATATTAGGATAAGCAAGTTCTGTATTATCAACGTCAATAAAAGCAAGTGCTTCGCAACCACCTGGTATCGTCAATGGTCCAGCACGCCGATTCAAAAAATCACGTATATAAGGTTTCATAGGATTTGATAATTCATCTCTTATTATGCTTACCGGTTGATCAACAAAAAATAATAAACCACCATAAGCTATATGATCCATTAAATTTTCACCAACTGGCGCATCTTGTAATACCTCAATTTTCATTTCATCCAAATGTTCCTTTGGTCCAACACCTGATAACATAAGTATCTGTGCGGAACCAATTGTACCAGCACATAAAATAACTTCTTTACGTGCCAATACTTCAATCTTAACACCTGCTTTTACAAATTCAACACCATAGGCTTTCTTGCTTATTGGATCGATAAGAATTTTGTTGACATGACTAAGACGCGATACAAAAAGATTATTACGACTGTTGGCAGGATGGAGATAGGCACAATTAGTACTGTGTCTCGAGCCATTCTTCATTGTAGCTTGGATATAAGAGAATCCCATTTCCTGATTGGCATTGTAATCTACTATGGGATAACCCATCTCAAGACCAGCTTCAAGAAAACTTTCAGCAAGTGGTGTATGATAAGGTGGATAGGTAATCGAAAGTGGTCCCTCGGTATTGTGTGACTCCCTATCGTACTTAAGCTCGTCGATACCCATTTTTTCAAGTTTCTTAAAGTACTTGAGTACCTCGTCATACGACCAACCATCGTTACCCAATTGAGCCCAGTAATCATAGTCCAAACTATTACCACGTGTTGCTATCATGTAATTAAGTACACTGCTACCACCCATAACTTTACCGCGAGGCCAATTACACTTTTGATTTGTCATACCTCTACAAAAAGAATGTGAACTTTCAGTTTGATATCTCCAATTAAGTGCATTATTGAACTGTAACATATTCACAATTACGGGTATATCCATAAGTAGCGTTTCATTAGGTCCAGCTTCTAACAGCAACACAGTAGCTTCTTTAATTTCACTTAATCGAGCTGCAACTGCAGCACCAGCTGTACCAGCACCAACGACTATAAAATCGTATTCCTGGTTAGGTCGAGGTATACTGTCTTTGCATTCCGATTCCATGTATTCGCGAGCATCTCGTATAAATTCTCTTGCACCTTCGGCTAAACGTTCCAGGGCTTCATGTGTTGGAGTTTTATCTTCTGCAAAACCGTATAGGTTGCGGAAGACCATACTGCTGCGCCTGAATGCCTTGCTACCCGATGTAATTGCGAGGATAAGAATGAGCGCTTGTGTTAGCTGCATTATGATTTTTATTTGGTTGGTGATGATAATTGGATAATTAATTGAAAAATTTTTTCTGATGTTTTTTATTTGAATTAAAATTTAAAACTGATTTAATTCACGATCATTTTAAATAAATTGTTTATATATTTTTATTTTATATTTAACTTTTATTCTTTTTCACATAGTAATAATTTCACTTTACACTCTTTTATTTGAGATCGTTAAAAAAATTATAACTTTAAATCAACTGTAATAAAAAAAAAGTCTTTTCATGACGATACTTCTTTTTGAGATATACTACCGTTTTATGTACAGGTCAAACATCGACTGTCAGACACAACTGATTCAAAGTATGAATGAGACTTTAACTTTTTACACTTCAATTTTTGAAAAAAAAAAGAAATAAAAAAAATCATTGCGTTTGCTAATTTTTAACGGATGTGCAATCGTGCTTTTTGGTATGCAAGACAAATTTTAATTTAGCAAGCATTAAAAAAATCTATGTCAAGCGTTTAAGTATAAGGAAAATATTATTTCTGAGTATTCTGGAAAATAAATTAATTATGAAATATATTTTTGGAATACGCAAAAATACTTTCTTCATTATTTTAAAGTATTTAAAAAAAAAGAATTATTAATCACTAATATCCATAATGACCTACATCAAAATCGATTCAAGCTATAAATCATACAATTCACACGAATCATTCAATTATTTAATTCCCAGTAGAATAATTAAACCACGCTAAAACACCATTAGATATATATACGTGTATGTTCTACTGCCCCTGAAAAAGGGCGAGGCTCAAAGCTAGAAAGACCAAGAAGTAAATCGCAAAGTCAAGAATATACAGTCTCTTGTAGCAGCAGCAGCAGCGAAACGCAGTCGGTAGCAATTAACGTGCCCGCGTTCACATTCTCGACACACAAGAAGCGAACGTTCCGGATAATGGCGGTGTCCGAATTAATAACCCGTTATACAAGCTGACCGCGTCGACATTTATTCAACGACGCATCAGTTGAAGTTAATTTTTTTTTTCTTATTCGTGTCGTCGTTACTCGTTTGCTGCATTTAGTTTTTTTTTTTTTGTATTACTTGTTTGTCGGTATATTGATCGATTCAGAGATTGGTTTGACTGGATTTTTATGAATCTTTGAGAGATGATAATTGCTGATGTGAATTTGAAGGATGATGATCGAACGATGTGGTTGTTTGATTGGTTTGGTTTAAGATTTTTTTTTTTGGGATTATTAAAATAAATTTTGAGATTTATATGATACTTAGTTTGTTTAATTAATTATTATAATATAATCAATTGTTTAAAACGTAATAACATTGATTTTAATTGAAAAGAAGTATCTTAAAAATTCAGAGAGCATAAAGTAGTTATGTATATTTTAATGCAGAAATTACATTTGGTATATATATATTACTTTGAAGAAAGCTCTATAGCACGATCTTCGAGAGGCAATATTATTTTATGTATACATCTGCAACTTCAAAGTGGCATTTAAAAGTTAAAGTGCGAGATGACATATTTATTTATAGAGGCTAACTCGAATTATTACTCAAATGGCGCGAATAAATGACAGGTGCTGGAATATCGTAGAATAACTATGAAGTCACAATCTTATATGCTTTTCTTAATCAATTTGAAAAGTAATATCATTTGAAAATGTAAATTTATTTGCTCTATTTAATTTTCTATTTTATTCTTACTAATCTCTTTCAATTTTAATCTTTCTTTTTTTTTTTTTAATAACCAAAAAGTATATTAGTACATTCAAACATTACCCAAAATAATAAACCTACATTTTAATTAAAAAAAATAAATTCTAAACAAATTTCAAAATATAATTCCGCGTACCACCACATTCGTAGTACTTCGCATCGGCAACATCGTCGACCAAACGTAATTTCCAGAAAGCTCGAGCACACAACTTTAGAGTCTACAAGCACTTTTGGAAAGCCAATCTAAAGCAAATGTGGGCCAACGACTCGATTGCGCGTGCGAAATTACACATCTACACAATTGGAATATTGTATTTGCCCTCGATAGCATACATTTGATAAACCCAGAAAATTAAAAGCGAGAAACAATAAAACGTGAGATAACTGTAGAAACAAAGATGACGACAGAATATACGGAAGGCGAGACGTCTGAGTTGAAAGAAAAAAAAATTTACTGAGATGAGACCGAGACGAGAGAGTAAGTTTCGAGGAGCTTGATAAGACAGCTTTGTTTACTCGCGTGCGTAGTTTTGAGTTGTCAGTTAAAATAAAAAATCTTCTTGGGAGTTGTCTTGTGTGTTGCACCTGCTAAAAAATAATGTTATACCGTTGATAAAAAAAAAAATTAAATAAATGTTTTAATTATAAAGTATTACTAAATTACATTAAAGTTCATTGATTCATCAAACCATATAAGATGTCCTGATAAACAATCTTATAAATCAAAAATTACCTTCGCGATTGTCCTTCTTACATTGTTAAAAATGTTTTAAAAAATATTAAACCTTGATCTTTTTCTTACCTTGCTTCCAGTCACCTACAATATGTAATTAACTCATATTTTATCAGATTTACCATTTATTTTATTAAACGAGAATAATAATATAATGTTAATGTTGTCAAATCTTTAGTTAAACATAATTTTTTAATTAAATTTTAAACATTAATTCAGCAATAAAATAATATTACAAATAAAAATTATTCGTTATTACAAAATCTTAAATCTGATAAATTTCTTTTTTTTTAAATATCAACTCATATACACTCTTTAAACCAAAACAAATTTTAAAATTTATGCAAACAAACTGATATCCAAAATTTATGGTTATATACAAGTTTCCTTAAGCAAGGTGCATCTTTATTACAAATCTTTATCGTCATTAATTTTCCTTGACTTTTACATTGAATAAACTACAAAAGACCTTATAAATCCCATACACAGGTATATCATATCAACTTAACTGTAAGGTTATTTGCCTTTTATTATTACGAGAAGGAAAAATAAAACAACTGACATATTCGCTAACCAAAAAAAAAAAAGTATAGGAGAAAGATATTAAAGTTCCTTAAACCCTATATATGTATCTATCAACCTCAATCCTTCAAAGCATAAAAAAAAAGGTTTCATAAACGCTCACTCATATACTTTTAAAAATAGAGCATAAACAAGACTTATCATTACTTCCTTCTTTTTTTTTTTTTTTTTTTATTCATTCTTTTATTTTTCATATACACAATATTTGTATATCTCACGAGTATATCACGAAAGTAGAGGTTGTTCACACGTATTATTGTGTATGGGTGAGGGTCGGACGTTAAATAAAAAAAACGAGCAAATTTTTATGATTTGTCAGAGTTGCAACAAAACGGATATAATATGACTGGAATACTTATATATATTTACACGGAATTGCAGTCTCGAGATATTTTACGACTATTACGGCATTGAGTCGAGATCTATATAAACGTTCTTTTTATTATACCTATATATGTATATACTATACCTATACCGTGTCCCTTCTTCTTCTTCTTCTCAAGTGAGTGAGAATGCAAGCATTATATTTTCCGTGATAATAAGGAAAGTTCGCGGTTCTTGTATCCTATATGTTGTATTTACGATCGTTCTATATAGCATTTTCGCGTGGCGATTTTCAGTCGATTTTCTTAACGGAAAAAAGAAAAACCATCCAAGCTTCCTAATCTCTATTATTTTTCTATATCAAAATCTCATCTATGTCTCTATCTTAGATAATTAAGTTGCGCGAAAAATATAGCTGCAATTACGAAATGAGATTGCGCAATAATCAAAGCTTGGCGACTGTTGTTATATTTTTAGCGCAGATTGTACGATTATTATCGCACGTGTATACGTTCATACATCGAGCTCCTCGTATATATATAAGTATATAAAAGCTCGTTAAAACCACATCGCGGTGCATATAACCCCTTTCAGATGTTATCCATCACGTGTTGGGTTAGAAGGTAGGTCGATTTGGTGATATATAGTATGTATGTGTGAGAGAAAGAGAGAGAGAGAGATGGTTTGATACTACTTTGGACTAATTTGCGCTTGGGTTATTTTTGGATATTAGAGCTTGCACGCGCGCGCGTGTGTGTATTTTGATTGGAACGCCGCAGTATAAGAACGTTGGAGAAGGATTTGCTGGAGATGATGATTTTGTGTATGTGTGTATATGTATTTGAATGCTCTTTGTGGATTTTAGAGAGTCATATGTGTGTACATGTGTGGGTATGTGTGTGGATTACTATAGTGGCTAAAATCTTGTGACATTTGAGAAAATAAAGATCGTAAGTTAAAAATTTGAGGATTGAGATTTATATATGTTGGTTGATATTTTGTTTTGATTAAGATGATTAAGTAGATGGGATTTTATATTTTTATAAAAATAGAATTTTTTCAAGTGAGTTGTTCTGTTTGGTTGGACAAAAATATGTATGATTATAAAAATTGATTCTATGTTACAAGCTTTTTGAGCTTTATAATTAACGTACCTTGTGGATTTTGTAATTGACGTATAATTAGAGGAGCAAAATATACACGTTTTTAAAATAAGCGTCTAACGTGATATTACGACTGCAAATTTGTTCAATTATCATTGAATTTTCCGAGCTTTAAAATGATATACCAAATAACGCTAAATATCATCATATGACTACTATTTGCAAGATCAAGTGTAAAATTTTAACTTTTCTTGGAAATGTTCATTTTTTAAATATTTGATTAATCAATTTACTTGTTCATTCAATAATCGATACAAAAAAAAATAAAAATTATTTTTAAACTTATTTGTTTTTTATTATACTTATATTTATTTGAAAAAGAACTATTTAAGATAACTCTAAAATTTACTTTTAAATAAATAATTGCTTTTAACTCCTATTTGCGGATAGCGAATTAGAAAATAAACTGAATTGATAAAGATAAGAAAATTAAAAGTTTAAAGTCTTCAAAAGTCCAAATATTAACCTTTTGATTAAAGAGTCGAAATGACTTGATTAGTAAAATTTCGGTTTCGAACAGGTTGTGGGTTCGATTCCTGGCTTCTGTTAACTGAGTCATTAAAAGTGCTCTCACATACCAAAATACTTATCATAAGGTAAAAAAGGTTTTACAGCATAAAAGAAAAAACATTTATTTATAAAATGTGTTGAAATATATAGATTATCATAACTGATAATTGAATAAATAATTTACTATAATTTTTATTCTTTTAATAATTTAAAAAATAGTTTTTTTTTCATCTGAAACATAAAGTTCTACTTTTATATTATTAGCAGATAACTTTAAAAGATAAAAAAATGCCCATCAACAAATCATTTCAAAATCAAATTGATCATCCTAGTAACAAAAATTCTCATCCGCAGTAATTCATCACATCACATATTCAGGAGTCAATAAACTCAAGAGTATAGAACTTTTTCTCATTGACCCATCTTTATTCCTCAACATTTGGCATCAAAAGCTTAAATTTTTTTGCGGAAATAATATCGAGTTGTATCACCACCCACATACTTTAACTAAGTACTACATTCTCAATTGGAATAACGGTCGTGTCTTTAAGAAGACCGAAAAATTCGCGGCGGATGTAGAGTTATCGCTACTGAGAAAAGGGGAAAGGCAATGATAATGCGGCTATTGTTGAAGCCAAGAAAAAGAGAGAGAGAAAGAGCGAGAGAGTTGAATATAGAAACACATCAATTTGTTCTTGTTGACCTGAGCTATATCGCTTATTAATAAAAAGAACTACTTATTTATAAGCTTATAATGCTCACTATTGTATATTTATAACTTTGTATTTAAAATTTACTAAAAAATTTTAAAAATTAGTATTATTACATTTTATCATTTAAGTTTAAAACCATAAATATTTAATAAAAAATAATACCATCATATTATATCACTTGTGATAAAATTTTATTATCAGAATTTAAAATTTTTTTAAGAAAACTTCCGACTGAGATAACACAAAGATTTTTTAATTCTATAAATAACACTTGATCAAAAATTTATCCAAACAGCAAAATTAATTTTTATAATCTCTAAAACTATAATACAAACTAAATTAAAAAATACCTAATAATTCCTATCATCATTCTCTAAAAATAAAAAAATAAAAAAGATTCAATTATTCAAGCGCCACCCACTAAGAACATAATCATTAATATTAAATTTCACCCTTTCTCTAAACACTTCTTTATCTTTTCGACACATGCATAAAAGTATGCATCTCGTATATAGAATTCACATAGTTATATAGGCTCGGTTAATTCTTGTCTTCCACGAAGTGTAATATCCCGTTGCCTCTTTCGATTTGTATATAAGCATTCTTCTGAATACATTGACTGCATCATATATATACACAGTCATTAAAGAGAACCTTCAAGTCTTCTCGTCCTCTTTTTGAACCTCTCTTTGTTCCAGATCCGGTTTAGAGGTATACAGTATGTATGTATGTATGTATGTGGATTTTGATGATGCGAATTTGTAGTGATGATAATTTTATAGACTTTCTGTGGTGATATGAGATCGACAAATGATTTTATTGTAGATTTAATTTGAATTTATTTTAGAATATTGGAAAAAAAATTTGTTGATGTATTAGATCATTTTTTCAAAGTTGAGTTCAAAGTTGTGATTTTGATTGATTGTTATAAGATTAAATCATTGACAGACGATTATCTAATAGCACTTTTTCTCATCTTTGTTATGTTTTTAGCCAGTTTTTTTTACAGATGTAAAAAAGTACCTTTGTTTCTATTTTACGATTATACTTTTTTATTCCGTTTTATCACTTTTCTGTCTGACTTTGCAAAGTTGCACGACTAGTTGCAGACGAACTAATATTTATGGTTAATTTTATGTTACTTTGCAATGCATTAAAATTTTATTTTAAAAATTAGCAATATCTGCTTATTAAACAAAGTTGCAAATGTTATTAAACTATTCTGCAATAATCACTTTACTCGACAACTTCAGATTTTATATTTTTTTAATTTAATCATTTTTTTTTAATTGCAAAAATTAATTTATAATGTTATATAATTATTTACTATTGAACATTAAAAATTAATAATTTATCAGATCACAGATATTACACATTACTATTAAATACATGAGATACTTCATTTTATAATTGCATTAACCTAATTTAACAATAAGACTTTTTAATATCCATTAATTAATTTATTTAATTAATTTATCCATGATTTTATTACACTAAATTCATATTTTTTTTATAAACTTGTCCTTTAACTCGCTATACAGGTGTCCTAATACTTATATAAATGATGAAGTCATACTTCTAAAAACCATAACAAATAAAAATAATTTAAAATGAAGGTTACAAGACATTCAAGCTATACAACCTCGCTAAAACTATCGAAAATCACAAAAGAGAATCAAGATTACGTAGGCTTTAGTTATTTTACTCTCTTTTTTTTTTAATCTTTTATTCAATCAAATTTACGTCATACTTCATACATCTTTATGTAAGACTTAACCCGCAATTACACTATAAAACTGTTGTACTTTACTAAAAAAAATTATTTTTAAGCTTTCGTTTTATATCTATATTTTCTCTATTTTATAGTTACATCAAACATCTTTTTACACCTTATCGTTAGATCTCTTACATTAATTTTTTTCCTTCATTTATATCCATTAGATCATCATTATTTATCATCACACCATCAACTGTTTTCTAAACATCAATAATTTGAAGTTAACAGCTCAACACAAGATACAAGCTTTCGATTTCAATCATCAAGACAAGACAAGTGCTCTTATATATTATATACATGAGCTAGATTATCTCGCTCCACTTTAACATTTTCTGAGGCAGGCTTTATTAGAACGTTATAGACAAAGCTGATCGGTGGTCTTTTTATGATCGCATCTTCGACAAAACGCTTTTGTTCCAGATCCGATATGTATAAGCGACCCGAATAAAAGCGACCACTTTTACTTCTATCTCCTTCTTCTCTATTTTTGTGTAAGTAAGTGCCTTCGAGTAGCTTCTTTGATGATAGCGATACGTTTGATCTTGGTGATTCCTTTAGTCTTTTGAGGCATAAAAAAAGACTAAGATTCTTGGTAATTTTAAAAAATTACGATCGATGAATCAATATTTTATTGCGAATTTAAAAATGTTAAAAAATAAAAAAAATAATGTAATATTGTACATAATTAGTAAATCAAGTTAATTGAATATTAAGTGAAGTTGGTTATTCAAATTGTACGCAAGCAAGTTATTACATGAATAATGACGAGTGACACACATTTATATATTCACCGATGAGTAGTAGGTAGTAGATGGTGTATCTGGTTTAGTCAAGTTCAATCGACAGCTCGAAAATCAAAGAATTTCCGGTCGTTTTTGTTATTTGATACGTTTAGTGTATGTGTGTGTGGAAGGTATAGAGATCACAATTGCGTAATGTAGTAATATAAAACTTGAAAATTATTACATGAAACGTTAAAAAAAAGAGAGAACATAATGGATTAATGTTTGCACGTGAAATTCACGTGAGAAGTTATTTTTATTTTATATGAAAGATAAAGAATAATGTAAACATTATAATTGTATGTTGAATATAAATAAAATTTATAAAATTAAATATATAAATAAATGACTGAAACATGATTTTCTGGTAATAATTCGAAAAAGAAAAAAAAGAAAATTTATCTTAAAAAAAAGTTTTAACTTTACATTCCATAAAAGTTTAAGGAATTTTCAAGATACGAAACATAAAGGTGCTGTGTGAGTCACAAAGAGTTTTTTTTTTTATTTTCGTTGTTTATAAAAGGACCAAGATTTGTCATTAATCGTAACACTATGTATAATGCTTATCGGTAATAATGAAATAAAAGGAATTTATGTAACTTAAATGAAGTAGTGTATTGTTAAAGTAAATGTAAGGTTATTACAAGTAAAGAAAAAGTCTTACATGACTCTTATAGCAATTTTTTTTTTTTTTTTTTTTTTTGATAATATACATTAAAAAGATTACTTAAGAACAATACACGCAAGTTTAGTTTAAAACTACATATTTTCTGGAAAGTCTATGTTATGTGAACCTACTGAAAATTATGTAAGTTTCATAATTGCAATTTTTTATTGCAGCTTATAAAAATTAATTTCATGAAAATTAATGCAATCAGTATTCATAGTTTTTAGCACAATCGTAAATGCATTATTATTACGCATAATTAAATTACATTTAGCAAGTGTTGTAACACCTGCTAAAAAATTCAATCAATCGTCAAATAAACTCAACACGTGTATTTACATGTGCAATTAATATTCTTTAAAGCTTGATTATTAAAAATTAAATTAATAAACGATAAAATTCAAACATCCGAAAAAATTCTTTAAAAGCATTTTAAAATCTCTGAGATTAGTATAAATCAAATCCAAATTCTTTTCCAATTAAAAATAAATATAAAAGAAAAGAAGAAAAAAACCCAATAACGATCACACGTTAATTTTAAACACATCTAATTTTAATTAAAACAAGCTCAAACGTCTCGCTTCAATAATAGTATCAGCTATAAATTCAACATTTTATATCAAACATATAATAAATTACGACCTTTTTTAAAATAAACATTTTCCGATGCTGGTATAAACTCACGTGAGTTTTAGAGTAAAGCAGCACGTGCCATGATATATATTGGATTGATCAATATTATATTAACATTATTTCTTTCTCTTTTTCTTTCTCGTGTATACAAGAAATCAGAACAAGCTAACATTTATTAACCTTACCTAACTTATATCCCATAAGTAAAACCAACAACAAAATTTCTTTTCTTTTCACATTATACTAAAGCTTGCTGAATATAGCATATAACATACACGTGTCTTGACATGCGCATCTCTCCTATTGCAAGCTCAACACGATTCGTTATTATATATACCACGTGAGGAAAAAATAAAATAGTCGAAAGTAATTAAGAAGACATCAAGAGATGTACAGAAAGTATCATTTTACTTTTTCCCTTAAATAAACTTTCTTCATCAACCACCATAAAAATAAAATTATTAAAGTTCGTTAGATATTAAGTGACTTTTTTTATTTTAAATAAAATTACTCGCAAGTATATAATTATAAGATCTCGGTTTATTTTATTTAGAATTCTTGGGAATAGAGCACGTGGATATTCCGGGTCTCTCTTGTTTCCGTGTACGAGTACAACTATACAGATATATAACTATAAACATGTAGTGAAAAGACGCGTCGCACTGATGCGGCTAATGAGCTGCTATTCACGTTTGATATGGATATGCCGCAGCATTGCGTGAGAGAAACAATTTTATGAAATGGTGAAATAGTAACTGTTGGGATGTATTATGTGTACATATAACGGAAGATGCGTTCTTTATCAATTTTAAAGGTGCACGTGTTTTATAAATGAGTTTTAATGAAAAAAATGGGAGTTTATGGAAATAATCTATAATTGTAAGACTTTTGGGTAATATTGTTTTGTTAAAAAAATTTAAATTTTAAATGAATATAAGATACAAATTTTTTTACAATGAGTATAAGACAATAATTTTTTATTGAATTACAATTTTTCATGACTAAATAAAAAATATTTTATATTTTAGTAGATAGTAATATGAAGATGCTCTACTTCACTGTGCTTAATCATTTTATTAAATACAAAAACAAAGCATCATATTTCAATCAGCAATATTTTAGCAAAATAATAGAAAAGTTGAATTTTCTAAAGTATAAAATTTGATACTCTTCGATATTCCGTTCTATAATTATCGCATATAAATAAGTATAAGCTTTACATTAAAGCTTGCGATAAGATAATGAGAAAATACACTGTCATTAAAATATATATATCGAAAGAAAGTATACATATATAAGAAACCGTAACCTTTTAACGATTGCAATCTTGAAGTAAATGTAGCAACATAAATTTTTTACCCTACGAATACAAGACTATTATCATTAACTCAAAATAAAAAAAAAAAAAAATAAATAAAAAAATGGAGCTTTATCAGTGATGGCTTGTCGAACTTGTTTCAATCAAAATGTACAATCTTTATTACACTCTTAAAAGAGAATAAGAAAAAAAAAAA
Organism: Leptomastidea abnormis; assembly: GCA_030522805.1. NCBI lineage: Eukaryota > Metazoa > Arthropoda > Insecta > Hymenoptera > Encyrtidae > Leptomastidea > Leptomastidea abnormis. The sequence goes on along the minus strand of JAPYZE010003459.1, from coordinate 4,959 downwards.
ATTGAAAAGCATGAAGATCAAGGTCATCTATTCTGTAAAAACATCATTGACGCATTCTCACAATTTTCAAATATACATATTTGTATTTTCTGAATACTCTTGCTTAAACACACTTTGTTATATTTATAAGCTCACGTAGTGCTAATATTTCGTGCAATTTTCGCGAAGCTTTTTTTTTTCTCTTCTCTCTATATCCACAACCTTCTGCATATCAACTCTCATTTATACTTGCAGATCTCATATAATCAGTTTGACGAATCGTTTCGAGAGTCATGTTAGATATGTGTATATATATAGCTTAAGCGCTTATGCGGACGATTCACTTTTGTTCGCTATCAGTATAGCTCAAAGTGCTAATAATAGTACGGCTTTTTTTATATTATACTTATATTTTCATACTGGATATACAAAAGAGATTAATAAAGAGTAAAATGACCTTAAACCGCATTAAATTAATATTTAACTTATCGTCAATATAAGTTAATACCCTAATTTCGAAGCAAACTAGAATAACAGAACAATGATAGTCAAATAGAAAAATTAGCAATCTATAGGTATACATACATTAACACTGATTAAGCAGCAAATGACGCAATAGCTTAACATAAATGAAATCATATAATCTCCAGATTCTCACAATACATTTTAGCCACATCATCGTATATAAATTTTTTCGGCAAAATCTTACGTTATTTATTTTAATCATTTTCTCTTAATTTTTTTTTTTTTTTTACAAAGAACGAATAAAAAAGAAGAAAGAAAGAAAGAAAGAGAGAAGCGGTCAAACAAAGACAAGAGAGCGTATAATATATAAGTATACGCGCAATATCATATAATGAATCGCTAACGAGAGGCCTCGCACGATCTGATCAACCAAGTTAACTATATAGGTATATATATAGAGTCTATAATACCATGACTCACAAAGAATGAGAGAGAAAAAGAGGCCCGCAGACCAAGTCGTAAATTTTGCGGGAGAGAGAGACTCGCGGGACGCGCGCTTTTTTAGAGTAAAAGAGTGAGATAAAGGTATACTATATGGAAAAAGAGAAAGAGAGAAAGAGAGTAAGTGATTGGGGGAGAAAGAGCATTGTACGCATGGCCCGCAGTTCTCTTCTTCTTGTGAGTGAGTGAGTGAGTTTGGTTGGGAAACCGGTTCTTTCTGGAGTAATTTTCAGACCGATGGATCTCCGACCGACGAGTAAGAATGTGTGTGTGTGTGTGTGTGTGTGTGTGTGTGTGTGTGTGTGTGTGTGTGTGTGTGTGGGTGGGTGTGTGTGTATGTGTGTGTGTGTATGTGTGTGTATATATAGTCGCGTGAGTGGTTATAAACAATGAGAATGGGATACCGAATTTTAGTTAGAGATGTGTATGTGTGTAAGTGTGATGAGAGTTCACACGAGTCTTGAGAAATGCAAGCTTTGTATATATATTATGGGTTTCCCTCTCGTCTTAACTCTTCTCCTTTTTTTTTTTTTTTTTAAACTGAGTTGATGTAGGTATTCGCACGAATGAGTTTTTGTTTTATAGCCAGATGCATATTTTTTAGCGGTATTGTGTGTGTATTGTGGATGGAAGAAAAGTTTGAAGATAAAATTGTCGAATTTTGATATTCGTGGACGACTTTGGAAATGACTTTTCGGAGAATGGTAGTTTACTGAGCTTTTTGATATATACGACTGGATGTGAAGTTAAGGAGGAGGAGGTGGAGAGATCGTAAATTTGAAAACTTGACGGTAGGTGATTTTTTTAAAAAAAAAAAGTTTTTCTTTTGTTCAGATACGAACAAATAAAAAAAAAAGTATTTTTTGTTTGTAACGTTGTTTTATTTAGTTTATAACTTATACTTCCTGAATCAATTTATTACAAGGCAAAAATAAAAGAATCAAAATAAAAAAAAATATATATTCTGTATTTATTATCACGTGGGAAGAAAAACAAAAAAAAAAAGTACAATTCATGCTGTTATATCACGTTTTTATTGGCTATGTAATAATAATTGTAATCCATTTAATTCTCTTTTAAATATTTGCAAGAGTATACAATATAACTCGTCGTAACTTGGATTTTTCTTATCACTTAAATCTACGTCTTTCAATTTAAAAAAAAAAGCTTATTCACTCTATACTCAACAATCTATCATACCAACTCGTTTTTCTTTTTCTTCTTCCTTAATTCCTCAATTCACAGTCAATGAGCCAAAGTGCCAAGTACACGAAATTCCAGAAAAAAAAGGAACTTTTTTAATAAAAGAAGTCACGCGTATATGCGTGCGTATTTTCGAATATATGTACACAAGGTCTCAACGTCAATAAGCGTCATCGTACTTACAAATACCCACATCACGTGCGTTTCTGTAAACTCAACTCTACGGTAAAAATCATCTTCTTTTATATGTTTAATTAACAAATTATCAAGTTTTTCAAATTACGGTTTTAATATTTTTTTATTAACATCAATAAAAAAAAACTATCATTCTTAAGGAATATTCTTGAACTTTTAATAATAATTTTAAGTGCATTTTTAAAAGAAAAAAAAATTAATATCGCGATAAACACATAAATCAAACGACGCATACGATACATTTCATATTTCTATTTTATCCCCAACATAAAAAAAAAAAGAAAAAGACAAACCATGACCAAAAGTCACCAAGTACATTGCACCGAGACAGTAGAAAAAAAAATTTAACCAAGCGTATATAAGTATATAAACGTGATAGACATGCGGAGCAGAGAACACTGCTTATTTCGCAGATCTCTATACCTTACCTCAACGAAAAAGTTTCACGCGTCCGTTGTGTCCAACGGGTCGCGTGATTTCACTTTCTCTATCTTATTCCTCTCATATCTTTCATAGCAAACTGAGTTGGCAAACACGTAAACAAAAATATATATATATACTTAAATCCCTCTTGGATCTAAGCTCGCACGCATATAAATTTCCGTCTAAGCCCTGTATTTTCTTTTCCTTTTTGAGGACTCTGACCTATGATTTTCCCTTATAAATATATCGTCTTTGTATACATGAAGCTTGAAAGCTCGACTTGAATACTTGCAACGAATTTAATATTTTTATTCAAATTTGCAAGCTTTAACTGTAAGGTTATTGCTATAGCCAATTCGCAAAATTAACATCATTTTTTAATTCTTTTTTAGCAAAGATAATCGAATTTTATTGCATAGAACGCAATAATTAAAACACGTGTATTCAATAATGTGCTTCCATCAATAAATTTCTTTAAATCACGCTTGCAATACTTGTGTAAAAAAAAACTACAAGCGTCTCCAAAAAAGAAAAGTGTCAAATAATGCATCACGAGAGTGTATAGTCGTTTGACCCGCGTGCACGTGCATTATAGAGGACGACGATCTCTTCTTATGCATGCAGTATATGTATATTATACATCAAATAGTTAGTCGCGCGTGCGCGAAAAAAAAATCTCGTGGCTGGAGCGTCCTTATTGCGCTTGGCGACAGAGAATAACAGTTGTTTGATACTACGAGCTTTGGGTATATTTTTTTTTTTTTATAATTGAAAATCGATGGTAGTACTCCTGAATGATGCGGGTGTTGTGTCTAGACGATCCTCTTCTTTCTTTTTTTTGTGTACTCTTTAATGTTTGGAGAAGTTATAAGGGAAAGCTTGCAGAGCTTGAGCATCGAGCTTGCAGGATTTTTTGATTAATTAATTTGTTAAATGATACATCTTGTAATGATGTAGTTATCATTGTTAAACTTGTAATTATAGAAGTTTCTTTTACTGTACAATTATATTTATACTAATATAAATTCATGGCCTTAAAATGGCAATAAACCATGAGAATTTATTGTCACTTAAAATTAATTTTTTATTTAAAAAAAATTAATTATTAGAAAAATAATTATAAGGTTAGAGAATAAGATTTGACATCGTAAATATATTAAATGCGAAGGTAATAACAGTATTCAGACTTACAAGATGACAGATGTTAATTATAAGAGTAAATACCAGCACAGAGTAATATCACTTCAATATACTAAAAATAAATTCATTACAATAATAAGCTCTTGATTCAAAGATTAATCTTTCTCGATCTTTCAATGACTTTTCGTTAATAACAATAATAAAATACAATTATTTTTTTTTCTTATTTAATTTCTCGATATATCCAAGAGATATCATTTGCCGATAAGCAATTTTATTTAAATATAGTACATAATAAGCGCGACGACGCGTCGCAAACGAATAATTTATTTATTTCTCTAGAAGGCTATATAATGTGTGTATGGCGTGCGCGCACACACAGTTTTTTGACCTTTTTTTTTAACACACAAGCGTTTTAAAAAGAGAAAAATATTGGTTTTGTACAACAAGAAGGACGTGACTCAATGTTTACGACTGTTAGAATTATTACGGTATATTAAACAAATATTATAATCTTGGTATACATATTTATTTATATGTTACTCATGGTAATCTAGTGTTATCGCTTGACTTCTCATGTAAATATAAAGAAAAATAATTATTATTTTTTTTTTTTTTGAAATTTGTCTAAATTGAACTATTGTGAAAAGTTCTGTTTGCAATTATTGTTACGAGTGTCATAATTGAGTTTGACAAGACTTTACGTTTGTAAAGAAGTAAAACGTACATTCTTTTGCGTAGTGTCTTTTTATATATATAAAGTTGTGAAACGTTCCAGTGTCACGAGACGTTATCGCACGTGAGACAAAGACAACTTAGCTTTCAAATTGCTATAGAGTTGAAAAATACCGTAGGATAAAAAAAAAACCGCTGCTAACTGCATTAGCAGAATGCTTTCTCAAAGACTTCTGACAAACAAATTTGATAATATTTAAAATCTCAATTTTTTATTTATTTAAGAAAGAAAAAATCTAAAATTAATATGATTTATTAAAATATTTTCTATTTTTGATTTGTTTTAAACAGCACTTAAATAAGGTACTTTTTGATCTA
>JAPYZE010003458.1:0-12899 GCA_030522805.1 Leptomastidea abnormis | reverse complement strand
GGTACCTATAACGTTATAATACGCGAAAGAAATAGAGAGAAGCGCTTGCGCATTCTGTGTGTTAACAGGTTTTTCGCGAAGTGAGTTATATTCTCTTTACTGCGACGCAGTTAGTAATGCACCCACCCACTTATACATGTAATATACACGCATATTCCACCCTCTGCTAATATATAATATACCAACGTGATACGTACTCTTCACGGCGTATAATACTATATGTACGTGTATATATAAAGCCAGAAGAGCATATCAGTATAGCGCAAGTAGCAGTGTATAGCGGGTATAGCAGTAACATATCAGAGAGCGCAGGGTGGCTAGCCTTGCTCTATGAACTAGGTCGACAGGGTCAATGCATGCTACTGTGCCTGGGTCTGGCAACCCCGCCAGCCAGTCAGCCAAGCCAAGCCAACCAGCCAGTCAACCCCAGTCTTCTCTTTTTCTATATACCTATACTATAGTCTCTTCTTCCTTATACTCAGCTCACTCACTTGCTCGCTTGCTGCTGATGTTGTATATAGGGGTGTCTGCGCCACTACGACTGCGCGTTCGTGTATCTGTGTGTGTATTATACTTATATAGCTACTAGTCCCGGCAAACGCCCTCGCAAGCGAATGAACGCGGCCGGATTTAACGGTGCGCAAGAGTTCGAGCAGGGCTTCTTCTTCTTCTTTCTCTTTTACTACTACTACTTCTACTGTTTCCCCTCTCACTCTCTCTCTCTCTCTCTCTCTCTCTCTCTCTCTCTCTCTCTCTCTCTTCGATGCGCTTTTCCGCGAGGTCTCGAGACTTTAGCCTCGGTATGCCAAAGCCCTGAAGGAGACTTTGCTGTATACTAAAGGGTGTGTGGATGGGTGTCTGTGTATCTGTAAAATTGTTGGTGTGTAAGGGAATGGAAGAGAGAGAGAGATAGATAGATAGAAAGAGAGAGAAAATTGTCAAGCTTCTTGTCGCGTCCACGTAGCTGTCGTTGTAGTCCACGTCGTTCTAGTTGCTAGAAGAAGCGGGGGCGCATGTGCACACGGGGGCCATATAGTCGAGCTTACTCTCTCTCGCTTGCTTGCTAAAACAATCGATCCCTTTAGCTTTTCTCTCTCTCTCTCTTTCTTTTTTACGCCCCTCTACAGCTACTGCACTGCGCATATACGTATAAAAGCGGGAGACGTGGATATAACGTGCTTCCACCGTATAATACTTCGCGTCGTCAGGCGAACTTTCATTCGAAGGAAAAAAAAATGTATTTTGAGCTTGCAAGAGCTTTTTTTATTCCCTTGAAAAGTTTGAGGGCTGGATTTTTTTTTTTTTTTTTTTTTAATAAGTGATACACTTGTGTGGTGTAATTTTATATGTAAGCTTGATTATTGATTTGTAATACACAGATTGATTTTTAGGTTGATAGAAAGCTTTTACAAATTTTTGTGTTTGTGTTAAACTTTTTTGGAACCTTATGGTGTTTACTAGATTTTCTTTTCTGTAGAGGGAGGGATGATTATGCGTCTTGGGCTCTACTTTTATATATATTTGGGGTGCGGAGAAGATTAATGATGTTGGAAAAATGGTAAAGTTGTAATTACTTACGACTTTTCCCTTGTATTTCTTTCTTTTTTTCAATTTTTTTTTTCTTATTAAAGTTTTATATTGATTTTTCTGTATCGTAAAAATAATATCTAACAAAAAATTTGTCTGTAAAAAACATTTTCACAATTATTTTATCAAACAAAAACATGTTTAACATATAACAAAAATGTATTTTGAAAATAAAAATTTAAAGTACACTTACTTAAAAATACAATTAAAATTATAAAATCACAATAACCAAAAACAATTAACAACTACTTCAATAAAACACTAAATTTACAAAAAAAAAAATAATTACTAGTCCACCAATTTCAACAGAATAGTACAACATAACATCAGCATAAAAAGCAATCCCACTTCTCGACAAATGAAAACATTCGAAACTTTCTGGAATCGCAGACACGCGAAAAATCCCAGGACCCTCTCTAATATAGGCGGCAAAAGAAGAAAAAAAGAAGTAAAGAAAAAGAATGAAAAAAAGAGGGAGAGAATGACAAAAGCCTCATTCGTAGTCCTCTGGGCTATACCCTTTCCCTTTCTCTTTACTTTCGTGTTTGCAAAAGCAGAGCCAAAGTATATGTGTGTATGTGTGTTGCCTGGAAGCTGGAGGGGTTGTGCTGCTACCGGTGCTTATATATACATACGCGCATTTCCACACGCAAAGTCTCTTTAGTAGTAGTAGTAGTAGGTAGTAGCAGTAGCAGTAGCAACATTCCACGCAGAGACCTATCTCAAGCACACCAAAACGCCAGGACGGCGTCACTGTAGATAATACATATATATATATATATATAGGTATATAGCGAGGGCGCGCGAGAAACGGGTTTTGCGAAATTGCAGGGGCGCACACGCGGACTCTAAAAAGAGAAAGAAGGAACTTTATTCTGAATGAGAAAGACAGAGAGGGGTTCTTTCTCTCTCTTTCTCTCTCTTTCTTTTGGCAGCAATTTGCAAATCTCAGCTCTCTCTTTCACTCTCTTTGCCTATGGTGCATAAAAGAGAGAGAAAGAGAGAAAGAGAGCAAGATTTTCTCTGGTACACACACCGCATGCTAGAAGAAGAGAATAAGAGCTGCTGCTGCTGTTGGCGGGCGAAAGAGGGCCGCACGCCGCACTGGATCCAGGGTCGATCAATACATGAGACGCCGCTGCCGCCGCGCACTGCCCCGGAGAGAAAGGGAGGCTTTTATGTATATACATACTGTGTATAACAGAGAGGAGAGAAAAGAGAGAGAGAGAGAGTATTGTATATATGTAGAGAAAGGAGCCGGTCGGTCCGGGGGGGAGGGAATAGAAGAGGCGCCTACTGCCGCATACACACACACATACATATTGAAAAGGCGGACCGCGGGAGGCTACCCTCTTATTTTAACCCCCCCCCCCTGTGTGCACACCTCTCTTTCTTTCACTCTTGTTCTATTCGTTTCGTGGCTATCGAAAACTGGTTGGTCACTCGCGTTAGAGATTTATTTTGCGTGGTTTTATCTCTCTCTCTCTTTTTTGCCTAACTTTTTGCCTTGAGAAAGAAAGAAAGAAAGAAAGAAAGAGTTGGATTCTTATATTTTTTCCCGTCGATGTGGCGCTACCCCTTTCGTGTGGTGACTGCATCTGCGTTTGAAGGAAAAGAATAGGGTTTTTTTTTTTTTTTTTTTTTAATGAGGGAATGATTTTTTTAAGAATGGCTTGTGGATCAAGTGACCAAAAAGCCACGTGAAGTTTGATGTTGCAAATGTCTTGGATTTTAAAATTGTGAAAGATTTTTGTTTGATTAAAATTGAAATAGAATGACACTTAAATATTATAGGATCTAAGATTACTATAGCTTTGAAAAACTGATCAGGATAATAAAAAAGGGATTCTAAATAATTTTTTAATTACTAGTTGTAATTTTAAAAATTTTATTTTTAATGAAACGTTTTAGAAAAACTAAGATTTAAAAAAAAAAGTATTAAGGGTATGGTAAAAACAAAGAAAAATGTAATCGTGCGAGAAAGAATCAAGAAGAGTAAGAAAAACTTAAAGAAGAGTACAAGTAGTTTTGTGGAAAGGAAAGAAAGGGGGGTGCAAACGCAGTAGCAGTAGTAGCAGCATAGCGAGGAAGGACGCGACCGACGAGTGCATCTAGGTCAATGCCTGCCCTCGCTCTCTCTCTCTTTCTCTCTCCAGGGTCCGCGTAAAAGTACATATATATTGCAAGGGTGGTGGTAGCAACGGTACAGGCTCTCGGATATATATCCCAGTCCGCGACGAGTCATGTTCACAGAGAGAGGAAGAGAAAGAGAGAGAAAAAAAGAGAGTTGCGCGCACGCAGCAGAACAACCGTCCGTGTCGGGCGACCCCGGCCAAGCTCACGCAGCAGCAGCAGCTCTTTCTCTCCCGGCCAGAAGAGCCTGTGCTGCAGGATATATGCGTCGTCGTCGTCATGATCGTTGTCGTAGTCGTAGTCGTCAGTGCTGCCAACCACCTCGGAAGCCCGGACTTAAACGAGTATACACGCAAGTTACGAGTGGTAGTTGTAGGAGTCTCCGGTCTCTTGCTCCGACCGTAACTAGGCCATCAGATCGATTCTGCAATGGCAAGCTCTCTCTCCCTCTCTTGCAAGCTCTCTCTCTCTCTTTCTCTCTCTTTCACCCTACTCCTCTTCATCGTACCCTGCCAACTCCATTGTTGCCAACCTAGCATAGTATAGCATAACATAGCAAGACTGCTCTACTGCTACTTCTACTGCCTCCATCATCTACCACCCCCCCCTCTCTCTTTTTTTTCTCCATAAAATCCACCACTACTTCGTGCTCAGTACTAGAGACTTGGGATCGCGTTACCCTATAGGTAGCAGTGGCAGCAGTAACCCCCGAGACGTGTGCTTACTCCCTCGTTGTCGGCTTCCCTACTCGGGTTGTTCTCCAGTGCGCAACAGAGATATTATCGGCTAAGTTCGGTGGGTGCCTGCCTTCCCCACCTCACTGGTGCCTAGCGGCGCCCCGATAAGCATGACTGATGCAGGCTAGAGACCCGACACGATTCTCTACCTATATAATACTACCCGCGGATCGATGCTTATTCCCCTCCGTTGTACGTTCTCTCTCTTTTTTGCTCTTGGCGCCATACAGCTCAGCAAAACTGAGCTTTTCTCTATATATCGAAGGAAAAAGCTCTGCTTATATGTGTATGGCTGCAGGTGAAGAAATTGCTACTAATACTTCTACTGCGAATATTTCGTTGTTTTTTTTTAATCTATAATAATACGATTATGTTAACGCGTCCTTGCTCATCTCCACTGGAGCTGAGGATATATTATACGACGGCAGGCGTCAAATTTTTATACTGCGGAGCTTGTTTATCGGATAAATTACGTGCGTTGGTACTTGGGATGCTGCCATCATTGCCGGCTAACGTTTGAAGTTGTTGTTCTTGTTGTGTATATAAATATATGCATGTATATATAGTCAGCTCAGAAGTGGCATGGATTTTATGGCCGCGACAGCTGCGAGCTCTGTTTTAAAACTAGACGTTTTATGAGTAGGCTCTATGCTTATATTATATTATATATGTATACGCGAGGGATGTGGGTAATACGATATGCCTTTTTATCGCGTGCAATTTTATTTTTTTTTTTCTTTTTCTTCTTCTTTTTTTGTGTTATTCAATTGGCAAATTAGACTAGGTATTTCCCGTTTTTAAATTTGCTGGTATATATAATGTGGGTGGTTATATTGTTTGTATATGCCCATTATGCTGGTTGGCTTACTCTATTTCTGACAGACTTGAATAATTATAACGGAGTATTATGATTGGTTTTTTTTTTTTTCTTTTTTTAGGTTTTTTGAAACAATAAGAATTAAAATAATAAAAAATGTTGATGTACATATTGGAAAAAGTAAATTGACAATATTAAATGATTGAAATAGAAGAATGTATGAATATTTATATTTAATTTGTAGGGTTGGTTATTAGAATAACAGACAATATTATGTAGATTTAACTTTAAAAATGAATTTGCTTAATAAAAAAATAAGTTCTATTTAATTACATGAGCGAGTCGATTTTTCCATCGGATCATGGCAAGTAGTCTCTTTACAAACCAATTAAACATAAAGATGCAAGATTCACTTATTTTTCTGGTTTTAAAGCCTTTTTGACACTCTGACAAGAGTATTTCAGCATGTGAATATGCTCGGATAAATGACTTGACCAGCAAACGCCAAGATTTGAACCCACGACTCAGGGATTACAAATTCAAAGCTTAGCCAATTCAATCATTTCGATTCCTATAAATTCACTTATTACGGGTCTATATCAATGAATTTTATAGTCAATAAAAATGATAAATAAATGAAATTAACTATTTCAACATCTTATCAGTTAAATATAAACAAATTACAATAATACACATAATGCGTATTTTGTTTTTTTTTTCTTTCATTGTATATTCATTTAAATTTTTATCAATAACTTGTTACATAATTTGTAAAACAATAAACTCTCAAATGTCTACTGAGCAATTGTACTGAAAATTGTAAGTGACGCAAAGTAAGGCAAACATTGCGTTTGACACATAAATACCAAAGTATAATACACAAGTATATCCTATTTCGAGAATCGAGTTAAACATCTAAAGCATCGCATTGCATTCATTCATTCGATTTGAAAGGCTATTTTCTTCTTCTTCTTTATTAAAGCAAAGAGAACAGGTAGATCTTTGCCATTCGTTTATTTATCGCGAGCTTTTCTCTTTCTTGACTCGACCGATTGAAAATCAACTTTAAAACATAGCGTCTTCTCGTCAATACACCGCAAAATTCACGAGAGAGAATTTCCATTGGAGATAAACAGAGTATATCTCAATAGCTATCTCTTTTTCTTTATTCTTTTCTTCTTTTGCGAGATACGATTGAACATTTAATTATAGATCACAGAGCTTTATTCGTGTGTATGCGTGTCTGTATGTGTGCGTGTCCCACACGTCGAATCGTATTGATCAAAGAAGAAAAGCTACAGTTGTCTTATCTTTGAATGCACTTGTAAACTCTCTCGGATGCTTTTTTTCTTCTCTTCTTTCATTTATCTAGCTTTGTTACTGATTACTGATGCTGCACTATGTGCATGCTAATATTTGAATATCATTAAATTTTCAATTTTTCGAATGGATTTAGTCAATTGCATTTATAAATAGCAAAATTATTTACATTTTAAATTTTTTATTTAGAATGGATAAGTGATATGATAGATTATATGAGAATTGTATGTCTATTTTGAGCGAGTGATAATAAAAAGTCGATTAATTGTATTTTTATGTACCGACTGATGCAAGATGAATCGATTTGTTTATAAAGCTCTAAAAATAATTAGATGCATTTTAAAATGTAGTGAAAAGAAAATTTGGAAACAAAAGTTAAATTAGTTAAATTTTAACAAAATTTTTTCAGTACTGTAAACAATTTTTTTTTAAAAATAATACACACTTAAAGCTGTAAATATAAAAAATTCTGGTAACAAGACTAGGTTAAAAGTCAACGAGTCTCAGTACTACAGAACGAACGAACGAACAAACGAAAGAAAGAAATGGTCGTGTGTAAAAAAGAGTTAGTAGCTGAGCAAAACGTAAAAATCGTCCGTACGAGGTCGCGCGAATACACGCTTTAGGGTGGGTCAGGGTTACTCCCCTGACTTTTCTCCTTTGCACATGCGCATTACATACCATGTACATGTATATATCCAAACTGTGTCTCTCGTGTGACTCTAGCGGTTTTTCTCATATCCTCTATGCTGCTCCTTCCCTTCATAATGTAACTATAGCTATGTTTTGCAGTATTATAATTGCACGTGTAAACTACTTTAGTAAAACCACAAAGTGAAGTTTGTTATATTATATGTATAGTCTGTTATTTGTCAAATCATGTTTATTTTAAATCTTGTTATTTTGACCTTATAACAGTAAACTCGTTTTATTAATCAAATAATTGAAATAAACTCACTTGATAATACCATAAATTTTATATTATTACGAATAATAATCATAATATTTCTCAATTTCAATATAAACTTAATTTATCATAAAGCTTTACATGGTTAATACCAATAAATACAAATATATTTCAATTTCATCTAGAAATTATACATACAGGATTAAATAGATTTAGAGAAGCCACGTGTATCATCACAAAATAATTCATATAAATTATACATAATACATACAACAACCAAGTACTATAAGCCACTAAACTGATTTACGCGTTTATCTAAAAGATATATATTTATTGCAGTAATAGTAAGCAGCAGCTTTTAGTAGTATCATCATCAATGTAACATATAATACCACAATAAAAATCAATTGTCAATACAAAACGTCAACCATCATCATTATCATTATCATCATACAAGCGAAACAATGTATGTAAAATATATCTCTTCCCACAATCGATTTTTTTTTCGTTATCAATGCAAAGTGAAAATCGACGCTCGTAATAATATAACATAGATATAGATAGACCCACACATACACACATCCATACATACATATACTCATGTAACGTATTAGTCATCAAGTGTAAAGGAGGCCAAAGAGACTACACGAACGAATATATAATATAAGCAAATGGTTAGCAGCATATGCGGTTATACGTCACAGAAAAACTTGACTTTCGACATCGACATCATCGTCGTCGTCGGATTAGCAGCTAACTAACTCACTCGCGAACGTCAACGTAGCAATGACCGATAAATGAAAACATCGCGAGCGAGTAATAGCATAAATCGCAGCTTAAACATAATTTAACGACCATCGTGTACTTGGTACCTATATACATATATATATATATTTTATATATCGGGCATTCCATTAGAAAAATTTAGACACACGTATAGGTGTTCGTGGATGCTAAATTACATACCTTTATTATTATATGTATTTTGCGTGTGCACGGATGAATCATCATCATCATCACCTTACAAAAGAAAGAGAAAGAGGGAGAGATGATAGTATTGTGCACAGTAGGGCTTTCGCGAAATGCTTGCTCTTACATATACTATAATATACAGCTATATATGTATATGTGAAGCAATCGCTTTAGGGGCTAGGAAAAAAGAGAAGAAGGGAGGGGGGAAGAATCGAGTGCTTACAACATTATTATGGGGTCTTTCGCGCAAGCAGCTCTCTCTCTCTCTCTCTCACTCTCTATATCTTAAGGCACGCGCGCTCGCGTATGTATATATGTGTGCTATATATCTACGGCGCACCTGTCATTCGTGACTCGAAAATTATGCGCAAGTAGGTATATGTATATATAGTGAGCAAGCGAGTGAACTCGAGTATGCTGCTAAAGTTGTATGTGTATGTATTTGTGTATGTATGCGCGCGCGCGCGTTTCGTCACCTACAATCTGTTTCTCTTTCTTTCTAGTCTTTGCGCTCGGGTGAAATCGATTGTCGCAACGACCTGGCGCAATTTTGACGTTCGTGTGTACATATATTTTTACATTGCTTCTGATGGTATATAGGATGTTTTTATACTATACGCGTGTATATACATATATTTTTTTAGCTGCTGTTTGTTACAAAAAAAAATATATATATGAAAATGCACACAGAGAGTTTCGTGGTGTCAATTCACAAGCATCAACAACTTATTCGTGACGATCTTTGCAACTTTTTTTGAATATTTTCTGTTGTACATTATTTGTTGATGTTGTCACATTGGTGAACTTATTTAAATTTTTTTGCAATCTCAGACTATTGATATCATAATATACCTATATGTAACTTTATGTATACCGGATACTTATTGCATATGTAGTTGCTAGTCAAAGATATAACAGTTACACAATTGTGTTTTCATTTTACTTATAAAATTAATAAAAAAAAAGTAGGTTAAAAATATATTTAATTAATAAGTTCATTTTAACGATATTAAATAAATACAACAGTATGTAATAAGATATTTTGAGTATATCAATAATCTCTGCTAATAAGTAAACCTTAATAACATATTCATCATCTTGCCTTATTTAATCACAGCTGTTTTTTTTTTCGTCATTCAACTTTTTTTCAAAAACCCCAGCCTCATCGTCTTCCAAATTCCCAATAGAACAACTCCATGCTCATTCCAAAACAATAACATCATTAGCATTTTCTCAACACCGTAGTAAGCTTGAATATATACTGGAACACGAAACGCAAAGGAAGGAAAGAGAGAAGGTGAGGGGGGGAATCAGGGTCCAAATAAGTTGCGAAAGCCAGGCTTTCGCCTCGTAAACACTGTAGAGAAGAAAAAAAAGAGTCCAGTCTCTCTCTCTCTCTCTCTCTCTCTCTCTCTCTCTCTCTCTCTCAACAGCTAACCATACCTATACCAGTAAAGCAGTAGCCTCGTCAATCATCAAGCGGTCCAAAATTGAGAGAGAGCCGTAAGACAAGTTTTTTAAGCTGCTCGACCACGAGGTCACCATAATTCTAAAAGTAGTTTATCTCTTTTTATCATCCAATTACACCAAGCGTATTTTCCTCTTTACTTTTGCTATTTACATATATAGTCATGAGGGAGGGAGTCTAATTTCGCAAGCAATCGTTGCGACGACACAGAGATGGAAGAAGAAGAAGGAGTAAGAGAGTTAGAGGAAACGGAGACGTCATGATGGTGACAGGTCGGTCGTGATCGGAATTTTGGGAGGCGGTACTTATAGCGTTTCTTGCGGTCGCAACCACGTGTTTATAAATTTATATAAGAGGGATCGAAAGAGGTGTATGTGTATACGAGGATGGCAAGCTTCCTGTTAGTTCCAAGGGTGCGCGTGTAATATTCCAAGAGAGTCATATAGTCCGCAAACAGCTGCTGCTACTGCTGCTTTACGCTCGATTATAACCGACTGCCCCTGTATAGGCTAAGTCGATGGATATCTCTTCCAGGACTGTTTTATGTATATATATACGTATCCAGTCTTGGGACTTATGTTATATATATGTGCATGTTGGCTTTCCGGTGCGATTAAAGAATTTCACGCTGTTTGGGGTGGAAAATGCGGGCATGTTATTTTTCTTTCTCTCTGTGTGGTTTTTTTTTTTTTTTAATGTGGTTGAGACACCCTATTACCATGTATAAACTGCGAAACGGAACTCACACGTATTCATACGCTTATAAATGTAAATTCTTATTTTATATATAATTTTTTTTTTTTAAATTATATACTAAATTTTCGTGAAAGTTGTAATAATTTGACGTGGTGAAAACGGTTTCTCGTTTGCCGTGAAAATAAAATTTTTATTTTTTAATTAAAAAAAAATACTTGATTATTTGAATTAATTCTTGTTTTTTCATAAAATTACTTTGTATTTATAATATATATTTTTATCATGGAAACATCATCACTTAGCATAAACTTTAGCATCCGTTATATTAGTTTAGTTTTATCCAAACAGCTAAGTTTCTAAATTAAACTTGGGAAATCCCACCAATTTAGCATACGAATAATATATTATTAGATAATATAAGTTTTAACCGTGTTAAACGACTTAACCTTGTGTGTTATGTAATTATTAAATACTTGCTATTTTCTAATTTGAGAGGAGCAGGTAAAAATAATAAAAAGAAAATATAATAATTATTAATATATTTTTTACTCGCATACTATAAAAAGCGTTGACAGGCTTTGAAATTTCGTATACATCTTCCCACAATTAATATGTTAGAAATTTAGTGTGAAAATTTCGAACAGTATAATCATAACATAAGGTAAAAATTTTTTTTTTTAATTTAACTACGTTAGTTGTCTTATTAAAAAAACATTGAACCCGCGATGACTCAATCTGCTGTCAATATCCTGAAGTTTCAAACGCTTTCGGCGAATAATGATGTAACTATATTTTGATGACCGATTACAATCAGGATTTTCATATACCTATACACAACTGTGACCAAAATCGCAGTGAACTTTAATCAACTAATGTAAGATTTTAATTTTCTTTTTTTTTTGTCTTGTTGTAAAACATAGTACGGAATTTACGTATGTCGGTCGAGTGCTAATGCGTAAGCCAAGTAAAAAAACAAGTTTTGAAGAATGAAAAATTGAGAGAACTATGTTCCTAGCAAAGAACGTTTATTTTATACACGAGAAACATGAATTTTATTCAGGTACAATAAAAAAATATGTATGTTATGATAATTATTATTTTTTTTTTGTTCAGCACGGTCTAGCTATCTTTTATTTTTATTAATTTTTTCTTTTTATTGTAAAGTTTATAAAAGGATCATTATAAATTATTTAAATCATTTTACAATTAATTTTAGCAATAAAAATATCATGTGTTTAACTTTCAAAATACCTATAATAAATATATTGAATAATTATATTATTACAACAGCAAATATTATTTTAAATCAAACGTAAGGTTAAAATAAATAAAATTATGATACCATATGAAGCTGTTTATTTATATTCTTGGTAAAATCGAGGTTACTTTTTTTTTCTCATGTCATTAAAAAAAAAAATCTCTGTAAAAAGTATCTAGCTTGGTAAACTTTAAAATTATACGAAAAAGCAAGTCGACCACTATATAGATTAAAGCTAAGCATACACATATAACTCCAACCAACTCGCACGCGCTAAATTTTTTCAGCCTTAAATTTCGTGTCCGTAAAAAGAGTTCGAGTACACCTATACATCGTAATATGTACCTATATATACATATATATACGCATACACGAGTATGGATCAGAGAGCCGTGAAAGGAGAGTCCGAGAAAAGTAACTCGCTCACGTACATACATACAAACGTACATACATAAATACATACGTACAAACATACACACTTACACATAAGAGAAAGTCATGTTATTTTTTTTTTTTTTTCTTCTCCTTTTTTTTGGGGCCAACAGCAGCGATATATCCAAACCAGCAGCAGCAGGCAGAGTGGCCACGCGCGAGATACCGTTGCTCCTCTCCTCGCTTATATTCGGCATTGGAAAGAGAGACCCTGATGTGTGGGTACATACAACACCACGCGAGAGAGAGTATATATATATATATATATAGGTATAAAAGTAGTCCCGTGAACGGCGACATCGCGGTGAGACGTGTACGAGGAAAAAGTGAGCGGCCAAGAGTGTATGTATATATATGTATACACGAGGACCAGAGAGAAGAGATATAGGTGAAGAGGGGTGGGAAGGGGAAGGAGGAGCTACTATACAACAACCTATGCACGGTCGACGTACCTTCTCGCGCCACCGGCAGTTTCGGCAGCTACCTCGCGCTGCCCGGTTCTTCGCGTCCGCGTTTATATATATATATATATATATATATATATATATATATATATATATATATATGTGTAT